>VHQL01000755.1:0-25568 GCA_014673565.1 Sebastes schlegelii | reverse complement strand
GATGTTGTGCTTGTTATTTGTGATGTTGTGCTTGTTGTTTGTGATGTTGTTGTGCTTGTTGTTTGTGATGTTGTACTTATTGTTTGTTGTTTGTGATGTTGGCTTGTTGCTTGTTGTGTGATGTTTTGCTTGTTGTTTGTGATGTTGTGCTTGTTGCTTGTGACGTTGTGCTTGTTGTTTGTGATGTTGTGCTTGTTGCTTGTTTTGTTTGTGATGTTTTGCTTGTTGTTGTGATGTTGTACTTGTTGTTTGTGAGTTGTGCTTGTTTGTTGTTTGTGATGTGTACTTGTTGCTTGTGATGTTGTGCTTGTTATTTGTGATGTTGTGCTTGTTGTTTGTGATGTTTTGTTGTGCTTGTTGTTTGTGATGTTGTACTTATTGTTTGTTGTTTGTGATGTTTGTACTTGTTGCTTGTTGTTTGTGATGTGCTTGTTGCTTGTTGTTTGTGTGTTTTGCTTGTTTGTGATGTTGTGCTTGTTGCTTGTGACTTTGTGCTTGTTGTTTGATGTTGTGCTTGTTGTTTGTGATGTTTTGCTTGTTGCTTGTTGTTGTGATGTTGTACTGTTGCTTGTTGTTTGTGATGTTGTACTTATTGTTTGTTGTTTGTGATGTTGTACTTGTTGTTTGTGACGTTGTGCTTATTGTTTGTGATGTTGTGCTTGTTGTTTGTGATGTTGTGCTAGTTGTTTGTTGTTAGTGATGTTGTACTTGTTGCTTGTTGTTTGTGATGCTGTGCTTGTTGTTTGTGATGTTGTACTTGTTGCTTGTTGTTTGTGATGTTGTGCTTTGTTGCTTGTTGTTTCTGATGTTGTGCTAGTTGTTTGCTGTTTGTGGTGTTGTACTTGTTGCTTGTTGTTTGTGATGCTGTGCTTGTTGTTTGTTGTTTGTGATGTTGTACTTGTTGTTTGTTGTTTGTGATGTTGTACTTGTTGCTTGTTGTTTGTGATGTTGTGCTTGTTGTTTCTGATGTGCTTGTTTCTTGTTGCTTGTGATGTTGTGCTTGTTATTTGTGATGTTGTGCTTGTTGTTTGTGATGTTGTGCTTGTTGCTTGTTGTTTGTGATGTTTTGCTTGTTGTTTGTGATGTTGTGCTTGTTGCTTGTGATGTTGTACTTATTGTTTGTTGTTTGTGATGTTGTACTTGTTGTTTGTGATGTTGTGCTTGTTGTTTGTGATGTTGTGCTTGTTGCTTGTTGTTTGTGATGTTGTGCTTGTTGTTTCTGATGTGCTTGTTTCTTGTTGTTTGTGATGTTGTGCTTTGTTGGTGGTTGTTTCTGATGTTGTACTTGTTGCTTGTTGTTTGTGATGTTGTGCTTGTTATTTGTTGTTTGTGATGTTGTACTTGTTGTTTGTGATGTTGTGCTTGTTGTTTGTTGTTTGTGATGTTGTACTTGTTGCTTGTGATGTTGTGCTTGTTATTTGTGATGTTGTGCTTGTTGTTTGTGATGTTGTGCTTGTTGCTTGTTGTTTGTGATGTTGTACTTATTGTTTGTTGTTTGTGATGTTGTACTTGTTGCTTGTTGTTTGTGATGTTGTGCTTGTTGTTTGTGATGTTTTGCTTGTTGTTTGTTGTTTGTGATGTTGTGCTTGTTATTTGTGATGTTGTGCTTGTTGTTTGTGATGTTGTGCTTGTTGCTTGTTGTTTGTGATGTTGTACTTATTGTTTGTTGTTTGTGATGTTGTGCTTGTTGCTTGTTGTTTGTGATGTTTTGCTTGTTGTTTGTGATGTTGTGCTTGTTGCTTGTGACGTTGTGCTTGTTGTTTGTGATGTTGTGCTTGTTGCTTGTTGTTTGTGATGTTTTGCTTGTTGTTTGTGATGTTGTACTTGTTGTTTGTGATGTTGTGCTTGTTTGTTGTTTGTGATGTTGTACTTGTTGCTTGTGATGTTGTGCTTGTTATTTGTGATGTTGTGCTTGTTGTTTGTGATGTTGTGCTTGTTGCTTGTTGTTTGTGATGTTGTACTTATTGTTTGTTGTTTGTGATGTTGTACTTGTTGCTTGTTGTTTGTGATGTTGTGCTTGTTGCTTGTTGTTTGTGATGTTTTGCTTGTTTGTGATGTTGTGCTTGTTGCTTGTGACTTTGTGCTTGTTGTTTGTGATGTTGTGCTTGTTGTTTGTGATGTTTTGCTTGTTGCTTGTTGTTTGTGATGTTGTACTTGTTGCTTGTTGTTTGTGATGTTGTACTTATGGTTTGTTGTTTGTGATGTTGTACTTGTTGTTTGTGATGTTGTGCTTATTGTTTGTGATGTTGTGCGTGATGTTGTGCTAGTTGTTTGTTGTTAGTGATGTTGTACTTGTTGCTTGTTGTTTGTGATGCTGTGCTTGTTGTTTGTGATGTTGTACTTGTTGCTTGTTGTTTGTGATGTTGTGCTTTGTTGCTTGTTGTTTCTGATGTTGTGCTAGTTGTTTGCTGTTTGTGATGTTGTACTTGTTGCTTGTTGTTTGTGATGCTGTGCTTGTTGTTTGTTGTTTGTGATGTTGTACTTGTTGTTTGTTGTTTGTGATGTTGTACTTGTTGCTTGTTGTTTGTGATGTTGTGCTTGTTGTTTCTGATGTGCTTGTTTCTTGTTGCTTGTGATGTTGTGCTTGTTATTTGTGATGTTGTGCTTGTTGTTTGTGATGTTGTGCTTGTTGCTTGTTGTTTGTGATGTTTGCTTGTTGTTTGTGATGTTGTGCTTGTTGCTTGTGATGTTGTACTTATTGTTTGTTGTTTGTGATGTTGTACTTGTTGTTTGTGATGTTGTGCTTGTTGTTTGTGATGTTGTGCTTGTTGCTTGTTGTTTGTGATGTTGTGCTTGTTGTTTCTGATGTGCTTGTTTCTTGTTGTTTGTGATGTTGTGCTTTGTTGGTGGTTGTTTCTGATGTTGTACTTGTTGCTTGTTGTTTGTGATGTTGTGCTTGTTATTTGTTGTTTGTGATGTTGTACTTGTTGTTTGTGATGTTGTGCTTGTTGTTTGTTGTTTGTGATGTTGTACTTGTTGCTTGTGATGTTTTGCTTGTTATTTGTGATGTTGTGCTTGTTGTTTGTGATGTTGTGCTTGTTGCTTGTTGTTTGTGATGTTGTGCTTGTTGCTTGTTGTTTGTGATGTTTTGCTTGTTGTTTGTTGTTTGTGATGTTGTGCTTGTTATTTGTGATGTTGTGCTTGTTGTTTGTGATGTTGTGCTTGTTGCTTGTTGTTTGTGATGTTGTACTTATTGTTTGTTGTTTGTGATGTTGTGCTTGTTGCTTGTTGTTTGTGATGTTTGCTTGTTTTTGTGATGTTGTGCTTGCTTGTGACGTTGTGCTTGTTGTTTGTGATGTTGTGCTTGTTGCTTGTTGTTTGTGATGTTTGTGTGTTTGTGATGTTGGCTGTTTGTTGTTTGTGATGTTGTACTTGTTGCTTGTGATGTTTGCTTGTTATTTGTGATGTTGTGCTTGTGTTGTGATGTTGTGCTTGTTGCTTGTTGTTTGTGATGTTGTACTTGTTGTTTGTGATGTTGTGCTTGTTTGTTGTTTGTGATGTTGTACTGTTGCTTGTGATGTTGTGCTTGTTATTTGTGATGTGTGCTTGTTGTTTGTGATGTTGCTTGTTGCTTGTTGTTTGTGATGTTGTACTTGTTGCTTGTTGTTTGTGATGTTGTGCTTGTTGCTTGTTGTTTGTGATGTTTTGCTTGTTTGTGATGTTGTGCTTGTTGCTTGTGACTTTGTGCTTGTTGTTTGTGATGTTGTGCTTGTTGTTTGTGATGTTTTGCTTGTTGCTTGTTGTTTGTGATGTTGTACTTGTTGCTTGTTGTTTGTGATGTTGTACTTATTGTTTGTTGTTTGTGATGTTGTACTTGTTGTTTGTGACGTTGTGCTTGTTGTTTGTGATGTTGTGCTTGTTACTTGTTGTTTGTGATGTTGTGACTTGTTGCTTGTTGTTTGTGATGTTGTGCTTGTTGTTTGTGATGTTGTGCTAGTTGTTTGTTGTTAGTGATGTTGTACTTGTTGCTTGTTGTTTGTGATGCTGTGCTTGTTGTTTGTGATGTTGTACTTGTTGCTTGTTGTTTGTGATGTTGTGCTTTGTTGCTTGTTGTTTCTGATGTTGTGCTAGTTGTTTGCTGTTTGTGATGTTGTACTTGTTGCTTGTTGTTTGTGATGCTGTGCTTGTTGTTTGTTGTTTGTGATGTTGTACTTGTTGTTTGTTGTTTGTGATGTTGTACTTGTTGCTTGTTGTTTGTGATGTTGTGCTTGTTGTTTGTGATGTTGTGCTAGTTGTTTGTTGTTTGTGATGTTGTACTTGTTGCTTGTTGTTTGTGATGCTGTGCTTGTTGTTTGTGATGTTGTGCTTGTTGTTTGTGATGTTGTGCTTGTTGTTTGTTGTTTGTGATGTTGTACTTGTTGTTTGTGATGTTGTGCTTGTTGTTTGTGATGTTGTACTTGTTGCTTGTGATGTTGTGCTTGTTATTTGTGATGTTGTGCTTGTTGCTTGTTGT
The DNA here is from genome assembly GCA_014673565.1 of Sebastes schlegelii. NCBI lineage: Eukaryota > Metazoa > Chordata > Actinopteri > Perciformes > Sebastidae > Sebastes > Sebastes schlegelii. The sequence continues at coordinate 21,115 of VHQL01000755.1, read as the reverse complement.
TTGTGATGTTGTGCTTGTTGTTTGTGATGTTGTGCTAGTTGTTTGTTGTTTGTGATGTTGTACTTGTTGCTTGTTGTTTGTGATGCTGTGCTTGTTGTTTGTGATGTTGTACTTGTTGCTTGTTGTTTGTGATGTTGTGCTTGTTGTTTGTTGTTTGTGATGTTGTACTTGTTGTTTGTGATGTTGTGCTTGTTGTTTGTTGTTTGTGATGTTGTACTTGTTGCTTGTGATGTTGTGCTTGTTATTTGTGATTTTGTGATGTTGTGCTTGTTGCTTGTTGTTTGTGATGTTGTGCTTGTTGTTTGTGATGTTGTGCTTGTTGCTTGTTGTTTGTGATGTTTTGCTTGTTGTTTGTGATGTTGTGCTTGTTGCTTGTGATGTTGTACTTATTGTTTGTTGTTTGTGATGTTGTACTTGTTGTTTGTGATGTTGTGCTTGTTGTTTGTGATGTTGTGCTTGTTGCTTGTTGTTTGTGATGTTGTGCTTGTTGTTTCTGATGTGCTTGTTTCTTGTTGCTTGTGATGTTGTGCTTGTTATTTGTGATGTTGTGCCTGTTGTTTGTGATGTTGTGCTTGTTGCTTGTTGTTTGTGATGTTGTGCTTGTTGTTTGTGATGTTGTGCTTGTTGCTTGTTGTTTGTGATGTTTTGCTTGTTGTTTGTGATGTTGTGCTTGTTGCTTGTGATGTTGTACTTATTGTTTGTTGTTTGTGATGTTGTACTTGTTGTTTGTGATGTGCTTGTTGTTTGTGATGTTGTGCTTGTTGCTTGTTGTTTGTGATGTTGTGCTTGTTGTTTCTGATGTGCTTGTTTCTTGTTGTTTGTGATGTTGTGCTTTGTTGGTTGTTGTTTCTGATGTTGTACTTGTTGCTTGTTGTTTGTGATGTTGTGCTTGTTGTTTGTTGTTTGTGATGTTGTACTTGTTGTTTGTGATGTTGTGCTTGTTGTTTGTTGTTTGTGATGTTGTACTTGTTGCTTGTGATGTTGTGCTTGTTATTTGTGATGTTGTGCTTGTTGTTTGTGATGTTGTGCTTGTTGCTTGTTGTTTGTGATGTTGTACTTATTGTTTGTTGTTTGTGATGTTGTACTTGTTGCTTGTTGTTTGTGATGTTGTGCTTGTTGCTTGTTGTTTGTGATGTTTTGCTTGTTGTTTGTTGTTTGTGATGTTGTGCTTGTTATTTGTGATGTTGTGCTTGTTGTTTGTGATGTTGTGCTTGTTGCTTGTTGTTTGTGATGTTGTACTTATTGTTTGTTGTTTGTGATGTTGTGCTTGTTGCTTGTTGTTTGTGATGTTTTGCTTGTTGTTTGTGATGTTGTGCTTGTTGCTTGTTGTTTGTGATGTTTTGCTTGTTGTTTGTGATGTTGTACTTGTTGTTTGTGATGTTGTGCTTGTTTGTTGTTTGTGATGTTGTACTTGTTGCTTGTGATGTTGTGCTTGTTATTTGTGATGTTGTGCTTGTTGTTTGTGATGTTGTGCTTGTTGCTTGTTGTTTGTGATGTTGTACTTATTGTTTGTTGTTTGTGATGTTGTACTTGTTGCTTGTTGTTTGTGATGTTGTGCTTGTTGCTTGTTGTTTGTGATGTTTTGCTTGTTGTTTGTGATGTTGTGCTTGTTGCTTGTGACTTTGTGCTTGTTGTTTGTGATGTTGTGCTTGTTGTTTGTGATGTTTTGCTTGTTGCTTGTTGTTTGTGATGTTGTACTTGTTGCTTGTTGTTTGTGATGTTGTACTTATTGTTTGTTGTTTGTGATGTTGTACTTGTTGTTTGTGACGTTGTGCTTGTTGTTTGTGATGTTGTGCTTGTTGCTTGTTGTTTGTGATGTTGTACTTGTTGCCTGTTGTTTGTGATGTTGTGCTAGTTGTTTGTTGTTTGTGATGTTGTACTTGTTGCTTGTTGTTTGTGATGCTGTGCTTGTTGTTTGTGATGTTGTACTTGTTGCTTGTTGTTTGTGATGTTGTGCTTTGTTGCTTGTTGTTTGTGATGTTGTGCTAGTTGTTTGTTGTTTGTGATGTTGTACTTGTTGCTTGTTGTTTGTGATGCTGTGCTTGTTGTTGTGTTTGTGATGCTGCTTGTTGCTTGTTGTTTGTGTTTGTGATGTTGTAATTTGTGCTTGTGTTTGTGATGTTGTGCTTTTGTTGTGATTGTGTTGTACTTGTTGCTTGTTGTTTGTGATGCTGTGCTTGTTGTTTGTGATGTTGTACTTGTTGCTTGTTGTTTGTGATGTTGTGCTTGTTGTTTGTTGTTTGTGATGTTGTACTTGTTGTTTGTGATGTTGTGCTTGTTGTTTGTGATGTTGTACTTGTTGCTTGTGATGTTGTGCTTGTTATTTGTGATGTTGTGCTTGTTGTTTGTGATGTTGTGCTTGTTGCTTGTTGTTTGTGATGTTGTGCTAGTTGCTTGTTGTTTGTGATGTTGTACTTATTGTTTGTTGTTTGTGATGTTGTGCTTGTTGCTTGTTGTTTGTGATGTTGTACTTATTGTTTGTTGTTTGTGATTTTGTACTTGTTGCTTGTTGTTTGTGATGTTGTGCTTGTTGCTTGTTGTTTGTGATGTTTTGCTTGTTTGTGATGTTGTGCTTGTTGCTTGTGACTTTTTGCTTGTTGTTTGTGATGTTGTGCTTGTTGTTTGTGATGTTTTGCTTGTTGCTTGTTGTTTGTGATGTTGTACTTGTTGCTTGTTGTTTGTGATGTTGTACTTGTTGTTTGTGATGTTGTGCTTGTTGCTTGTTGTTTGTGATGTTTTGCTTGTTGTTTGTGATGTTGTACTTGTTGCTTGTTGTTTGTGATGTTGTACTTATTGTTTGTTGTTTGTGATGTTGTACTTGTTGTTTGTGATGTTGTGCTTGTTGTTTGTGATGTTTTGCTTGTTGCTTGTTGTTTGTGATGTTGTACTTGTTGACGGGGCTGCTGACGGACAACATCCGTCTCCGTTGGGATATCGGGAACCGTAATGTCCGTGAAACTTGGCCGAATCCTGTAATAGCGGACTCTACAGCTGCACCATTTAGAAAAAAGATCTAATTGCAGTTATTTTGACCGATACTGCATTTGCGATATGATTTGCGATATTGGAGGGTATGATCATCTTTACATCACTATTCTATATAATATTAGAATGATTATGGGGTGATTTTATCTGGGGTCTGTTTTCTTCTTCCTGTAGAAGATGACGTTGTAGTCCAGGACGTCTCTGCAGCTCCACCATATTTAATATATATAGAATAACACACAGTCACAGTTGGGATGGGCTACCTGCTGTTTTCTGTGCTGGTTGCAGGTTGGACGGTTCCACGGTTCATCACGTAGATACGAGAATGAAAACGATGTTCTGATGTCTTTCAGGTGACCATGAAGCAGCTGACCAATCAGCTGTCTCAGCCGGTGGAGAGGGAGGGGCTGGCAGAGGAGGTGTCAGCCAATGGAAGAGCAGCAGCAGGAGGAAGAGGAAGAGGAAGAGGAGGAGGAGGAGGAGGAGGAGGAGGATGGAATAAAAAAGAGGATAAATACGGTCTGATGGACAACATGGTGATAGAGAGTCTTCCTCCAATGAGAGAGGAAGGGCCCAGAGTCTTCATCATCAGCTGAACCACAGAAGAAGAAGAACGGAGACACAGGTTAGGGTTTCCTGTCTGGTCTGGTCAGACTGGTCTGACGGGTCATACTCAGACTGGTCATACTGGTCATACTGGTCAGTCTGGTAAGACTGGTCAGACTGGTCAGTCTGGTCAGACTCAGACTTGTCATACTGGTCAGACTCAGACTGGTCAGACCGGTCAGACTCATACTGGTCAGACTGGTCAGACTGGTCAGACGGGTGAAGGAGTTAAATAACCCTTTCTTATTTCCAGAGCACATTTTTCACTTAAATTATCATTTCAAAACCTTTAAAATGTATCTTTCCATGCTTCAAATGTAAAATGTAAAATGTTTCTATAGTAACTGGAACTTTTCTAATGAAATACCTTTTAATAATAATAATAATACCTTTTAAGTTTGTCAAACTAGAGACCCTAAAGTCAAAGAGTTTTGTTTTATTGACTCTCTGTGGTGCCAGGAAATGAGAGCAGAGTTAGACCTCTTCTTCTTCTGTCAGATTGTTGCTGTACTTCCTGTCTGCTGTACTTCCTGTCTGCTGTACTTCCTGTCTGCTGTACTTCCTGTCTGCTGTACTTCCTGTCTGCTATACTTCCTGTCTGCTGTACTTCCTGTCTGCTGTACTTCCTGTGTACTGTACTTCCCGTGTACTTTACTTCCCGTGTACTGTACTTCCCGTGTACTGTACTTCCCGTCTACTGTACTTCCCGTCTACTGTACTTCCCGTGTACTGTACTTCCCGTCTACTGTACTTCCTGTGTACTGTACTTCCCGTCTGCTGTACTTCCCGTCTGCTGTACTTCCTGTCTGCTGACGGCGGTTTAGAGTTTATGAAGCAGCCACAACACACAAACTGACCATCATTCAGTGTTTACTACAACTCCAACTTTAAGCAGATATATGTATATATATATACACAGTTTATAGATATATATATATATATACAGTATATATAAAAGCCGCGTCATGATTCTTGCAGCCACTACAGGTCGACGTGATCAACCATGTGAATAGATGATAACAGCCTTCTGAACCTACTAGTAGGATAAGCAGGCCCCTTCTGACCCATATCTCTGAGGCTGATAACAACCATTCAATCAGCTGATATCATTCAAAGCTTCGTATGAAGAGTATGTTCGTTACGCCAAATAAATCCTTTTACTGATGAACTACAAGGTTTACCATCAATACTGAAGCTATAAACAACCCACAATGCAACACTCTCAGGACACTCTGCATTCAGTATGATGCTATATATATATATATATATATATATATATATATATGAGAAATTGTCTCCAGCTCTTTCATACGTAATCTCCTGATAAAGGATTGTCTCATATTATATTAACACAAAATCATCTTAATCTGTTTTAGTTGGTAGAAAACAAGAATGTCCCCTTATATATACATACATACACACATATATATGTATATATACATACATTAATGTATATATACATATATCTATATGTATATATACATTAATTTATATATAGATAGAGATATGTATATATACATATCTCTATATATAGAGAGATATATATCTATATATGTATAATTAATGTATATATATAGAGATATGTATATATATATATATACATATCTCTATAAAAATAGATATATATATCTATATATACATTAATGTCCACCTTCCTTTATTGCTCTGGTTATTAATGTATATATTATATATAAATTATATATAGTTTAAAGGAGTTGTGTACACACTGCGTGATGGTGTGTGTGTGTGCGTGCGTGCAGCTGAGAACTCTTCTGTTTATGAAGCTCAGAGGAACAAACTAATAACAATCTAATGACATATTTAATAACACTTTTAATAATTTAACTACATTATTATTATTATACTTTACTGAATGAACATTTTCAACGCTGTAACAGAGTATTTTTACTGTGTGGTATTAGTACTTTTACTGAAGTACACTTCCTGGTGTACTGGCTCCAACATTTCGCTTCATCAGTCCAGTTACATTTCAATGTGAACAATAATTATAATATGTGTGTATATATATATATATATAGTCTCTTTGTGTTGTTATTTTGTCTCTTTGTATTGTTATTGTATACAATAACAATACAAAGAGACAAAATAACAACACTAAGAGACTTTAGGGCTTTCAACGTTAACAGGATAATAACATGTTAGCGCTCAGTTCTGAAGCTAGAGAGAAGATACTGCTATCATATATATATATATATATCTATATAGATATAGATATATAGATCCTGGTATCATCTGAAACTATAAAACCTGATGAATCCATCGGTACCAACCATGTCAGACTAGCTGGTCATGAAGAGGTTAAATAACGCTCCAAACTGTCATGTCCATGTTCAAAGGGGTCCCTTGACCTCTGACCTCCAGATCAGTGAATGTAAATGGGTTCTCTGGGTACCCACGAGTCTCCCCTTTACAGACATGCCCACTTTATGATAATCACATGCAGTTTGGGGCAAGTCATAGTCCAGTCAGCACACTGACACACTGACAGCTGTTGTTGCCTGTTGGGCTGCAGTTTGACATGTTCTGATTGGAGCATATTGTTTTATGTTAAATGCAGTACCTGTGAGGGTTTCTGGATCAATATCTGTTATTGATCTGTGTTGATCATTGATTTACAATAATAAATATATACATACATTTACATAAAGCAGCATATAAGTGATGTGTGATTAGGTGTTTTTTTCCCAGTTATGAATTCAAACATATTATTATAATTATTATTATTAAAGACTGAAATCAGCCTGCGTGGTCGGCTCTTTAAACTACAATAAATTTGCCTATTTTGTGCCAAATTTGTGTTTTGTTTTGTTTTGCTGTGTTTTGAACAGCCCTCGGTTACATAGTCTACGAGGAATTAGACTGTCATTCAATGCATTCTTTCATTTTCTGTGAAGTTTAAGGCTGAGCATACACTGTACAGAATAGGGGGGAAATGCAGGGAAAGGGAAAATCGTGCATAAATAAGTAGATAAATAAATAAATGCATATATACAAATATATACATATATATAAATAAATACCATTTAAGAATAAATATAAAATAAGTGCAAAAATAAGCAGTAAATAAATGAATAAATAATAATGCAAAATAAATAAATAATTTAAAAACATTAATGAAAATAAATGGAATCGGCTGTTTTCCCCAGCAGGTCGTTGACGTCATGTTGCTGCTTTAGAAGGGTTTTCCCCAGCAGGTCGTTGACGTCATGTTGCTGCTTTAGAAGGGTTTTCCCCAGCAGGTCGATGACGTCATGTTGCTGCTGTTTGCTGCTGTGAGTTATCGTTGGTTCATCAGAGTCAGAAACTCGAGTAGAGAAGCTATTGTTTTGGAGAGTCATCAACCGTGAATATCATGTTCTGTTCTCAGTGCAGAACAATGCTAGTTCACTTCATCGGTTCCACTTCCTTCTTTCTCAGGTAGGACTACTTCCCTGTGCATTGTGGGTAAAATAGTTGCCGTCTCTCCAGCTGAAAACAACATGTCATTGTTGAGTTTATTTCACTGTGAAAAGCAGAGACGACGATGCAGCATCTTAAAACTCTGAATGTTGCCGTAGTGGCAATCAAAGGGCCACTGATGCACCATGGGTAATTTCTATAATCCCTAAATACAAACCAGAGCTCCTTCAGCCTGTCTGCATCCTCTGACAGTCTCTCCATCCGTCTGTGTAGAATTAATAATAACATAATTAACATGAAGCTGATGTGGTTATGGAAGTGTGTATTTCTGGAGTTCCTCCCACACAGAGAACAACATGTACTGTGGTAGAAACACACCAGTATGTAGTAGTACTACCCCAGTATGTAGTAGTACTACACCAGTATGTAGTAGTACTACCCAAGTATGTAGTAGTAGTAGTACACCAGTATGTAGTAGTAGTACACCAGTATGTAGTAGTACTACCCAAGTATGTAGTAGTAGTAGTAGTACACCAGTATGTAGTAGTAGTACACCAGTATGTAGTAGTACTACCCAAGTATGTAGTAGTAGTACACCAGTATGTAGTAGTACTACCCCAGTATGTAGTAGTAGTACACCAGTATGTAGTAGTACTACCCCAGTATGTAGTAGTAGTAGTACACCAGTATGTAGTAGTACTACCCCAGTATGTAGTAGTAGTACACCAGTATGTAGTAGTACTACCCCAGTATGTAGTAGTAGTACACCAGTATGTAGTAGTACTACCCCAGTGTGTAGTAGTAGTACACCAGTATGTAGTAGTACTACCCCAGTATGTAGTAGTAGTACACCAGTATGTAGTAGTACTACACTAAACTATCAATTTGGAACGTTGATTAATAATTAAATTAATAACTATAACCAAAATAGATAGTAAAGGTTGAAGGATATCGGAGTTCTTGACATAGCAGAGGTTGGCATTATTCACTCTGGTACAACATTAAAGAGACCAGCATGTATATTCCACAGACATTTATTTACAAGATAATAAAGGTTTAAAACACAATATTAATCTAACTAAATAACTAAACTAAACAAAACAAACACTGTGTGTGTGTGTGTGTGTGTGTATGTGTGTGTGTGTGCGTGTGTGTGAGAAAGAGAGAGAGAGAGAGGGGGGGGGGAACAAGATGGCGTCTTGTCTCAAGATGTCTGAATGGCCTACAGACCAAAATGGCGAGCATTGTAAAACTACAAAGATGGCGGGATCAAAGATGGCTGCCAACATGTCACCACATGACCTCTTTGTTCTTCGGAGCACATGTGCTCAGGAAGGACGGGGGGGCGGGGGGGGGGTGATGTTGGGTTAAGATTATCTGAAGCTGTATGTTTATGTTTAACTAATTCACAGTTTCTGTATGTGACCTTAATGTGTGTCAGATAATGCAGTGGGTTAGAAAAGATGGTTAGTTTGCATGCAAGACCTTGTCTATGTGAAGCATAAACTAAACACATCAAATGTGGCGAAGCCAGCTACCCAAATATCAAATACAAATAATATCACAACAGTCAAACTCAATGAATAACATTAAACCAAATCAATACAAGTACATCCTAGAAATCAAAGTTTGACAGTCTTGCTCAGCCATGTGCGATTGCTACTGCTAAGGTAAGCCCAGTACGTTACCGATCCAATGGAAGAAAGGGTTTGTGATTCCATGGGTTAAAGTTGTGGTTCCAAGTCAAAGAGGTCGTCTTTGGTTAACTTGGTGCTAACTCTCCAGTAGCTTGATAGCTTGAAGTTAGCTGGTGAAAGGCAGGCCCTCGCGTCGTCTGCATTTTTGGTTCCTTGTGTTGCTAGGTCTGTTTCCTAACAGACCATAGATCAGAAGCAGAACTGTTTTGCAGGTTCTGGTCTGGAGCTGTGGCTCACCTCAAGCGGGTCGGCTTGGGTTGAGGAGATGAGCAGCTCTCCTCTCGCAGGTCAGGAGAGATGAGATGAGAAGAAAGAGAAGGAACAAAGGACATTCCTCTGGTTTTGTTCTGGGTGAATTTCACACCTAGGTGTGAATGTTAGAGTGGCCAATGGAGAGTGAGCTTGGTCCACGGCCAATGGTAGCATACCTCCAGGATCCTGAGACAGTTCACTGTGTCTGCCACCAGAAATGGCAGGTCCCTACAAGAGTTACTGGTTGCTGTAATTGTTCATAAATGTTATAATGAATTTTAATGAGAGTGATGTGGGTCGATATCTACAGTCCTCGTTCAATGAAATGATGCATTTTAAAGTTCAACCAGAACTACTGTAAACTACAGTTAACTACTGTAAACTCCTGTAAACTACTGTTAACTCCTGTAAACTCCTGTTAACTACAGCAAACTCCTGCAAACTACAGTAAACTACAGCAAACTACAGCAAACTACTGTAAACTACAGTTAACTACAGTTAACTACTGTAAACTCCTGTTAACTACTGTAAACTCCTGTTAACTACAGCAAACTCCTGTAAACTACAGCAAACTCCTGTAAACTACAGTAAACTCCTGTAAACTACAGTAAACTACTGTAAACTACTGTAAACTACAGTAATATGAGGCTTCACATGTCTTCTAAAGCTGCTGTATTTATCTCTGTTCCTCTACAGCTCAGTGAGGGAATCTAAAATAAATATTTAATCTACTGATATCTAACATTAGCCTGCCTTTATGTCTGACTGTGTACTGTATTTATACTACTGACTGTGTACTCTATTTATACTACTGACTGTATACTGTATTTATACTACAGTTATTCTCTGTGCAGTGTGTTCTGTGTTGCAGTAAACAGCCAGCGGACGGTGTTGTTGGCCGACCGGCTGACGGTGACGGTGATGGTGTTGTTGGCCGACCGGCTGACGGTGACGGTGACGGTGTTGTTGGCCGACCGGCTGACGGTGACGGTGAGTGTCATGTTCCCATTTATTGAGTCTGTGTTGCCTTTCAAGGCATTTATTTAATTTTCTCACATCTTCTTTAAGCAATTATATGTAAAAAAACAAGATGGAAATAATTACTTTATAGTTAAAAAGAAATTAATTTGTAAAGTTACATTATTTGTCAGTTCCTGTCATTTCACGATGTCACTTCCTTTAGAAGTCATTTCCTGTGTAGTCACTTCCTGTTGACTAACTTCCTGTTTAGCTCTACCTGGGTTTGTTGAAAGCATGGCAGATGTGAGCACAGTCCGAATTCAATCCGCTAGCGTCCACATTGAAGCATCATAGAGGCAATGCCGTAAGTTGATTCATTTGATGGTAGACATGTTAAGGATCATATATTAATCAAGATTTCGTTAAAAAATTATGTTTGATAAGTTGTTTAAAAACGTTTTTGTTTACAATGGCATACAAGCTAAAACAATGCCAGTAGCCATGATAACTGCTACTAGAAGTGTATAGAGTGTATATTCATATTTACAGCTACTGTATGTGTAATATATTTAGTTAAAAAACAGACTCTGATATTTTTGTATCCTTTTATTTACAGTTTTCACCAACATGTCAATGAGGAATTGTGACAGCAAATGGTCAACCTTACTACGACTCTGTCTTCATTGGCTGCGGTTTAACTTGGTGTTTAGTCAGAGTTTCAACACACTGAATGAGAACACTACAGAGTCATTCCATATTTTGTCAAGTGAAGCATTTTAATCAGGATTTAAATGACAGATAAATAATAGTAAATAATGGATTTGTTCCAAAGAAGAAAGAAAAAATATTTTATGAATGATACTGAGATTTGGTTTATTTCAACCAGTTACTCTACTTTTCATATTTTGATCTCTGTCTTTCCTCACTAAAATAGAGAAGGATCAACCTCCTCTGCCTCATATATATATGTATAAACTGGGGAAATAGTTAGTAAACTTGTGTTTGGTGGATTATTTCTCTGTTGTTACAATGCTAATGGTCATTGTATTCTACATGGTTGGAAAGCCTGTTTATTGACCTTCACAATGATGTCACACTTGTAAGGATCATGCATTTGTGTGATGAGCAGCACAGCTGATTATGTGGGGAGCACCGGTGTCAATGGTAAACAGTGTGTTCTCCTGTTGGTGTTGATTCTTGTTTTGAGTTGTTTGGTGGATTGGATGATTGAACTCTCTATCAGTAACAAGGAACAAACAAGACATATTGACTGATTGAATGGTCACCAACCTGGTCACACGTTGCTGTGGGATGGCGTTCCATTCGTCAACCAGGATTGGTTGCAGGTCAGCCAGCGTGGTTGTGTTGGTCACTCTAACACGTAGAGCACGCCCAAGCTGATCCTACATGTTGAGTTGGGTTGAGGTGTGGACTCTTGGCTACAGTTAGGTCCCAGATTGTGGAGATATGGGATCTCCACTGGCTGCAGAATCTCATCCCGATATCTCCCTGCATTGAGATGACCTTCAATTACCACCATGACACTGCCCCCATCAAAAACTGTTACTCCATCGGTGCAACAATCAGCATAGCGTTCTCCACGTCGTCTCCATACTTTGACCCTGCCATCCAACTTTGGCAGACAGAAACTGGACTCATCACTGAACATGACATTCCCCCACATGTTCAGGTTCCATTGTCTGTGTTGGAGACACCAGCGCCAACGGGCTTGACGGTGAAGGGCAGTCATTACAGGCTGCCTGGTAGCCTTATGAGAATACACTGTTTACCATCGGCAGAGCATTTTGGAACATTTTTCTTGGGCGCTCCCCACATCATCAGCTGTGCTGCTCATCCCACAAATGCATGATCCTTACAAGTTGGACATCATTGTGAAGGTCAATAAACAGGCTTTCCAACCATGTAAAATACAATGACCATTAGCATTGATACAACAGAGAAATAATCCACCAAACACAAGTTTAACAACTTTGTTTTTCCAGTTTATATACTGTATATACATATATATACAGCCTGAATATAGACTCATAGAGAAACATTATTGAGTAGCCTCCATTTAATCATAAACACATTGGTGTTAATGAACAAAGGACATTTATGTCGTCATTGTGAGCATGTTAGCATACTAACGTTAGCATTTAGCTCAACACTGGCTTCAGTACATCCCTTGCTAGTTCCTGCCGGAGCTGCTATAACACACTCTGGTATGTAACCGTCTCATCCAGAGCAACAAGGGGATAAAAACACAGGGAATATAAACTTCTGCTCTTATCCTCTTATAGCCCAGCGGAGCTTTCTATTGACTCATGTTCTTCTTCTCAACACACCAAAGTTTCTCCGAGTGACAGAAATGTTTTTCATTTTCACTTGTTTTGTTTCATTTCAAACTCCTCTTCATTTCTTTGCAGTGAGGAATGGTCTGGTGTTTTGTCGGCAGCCCCTCAGGGATCCTCCTCCTCGCCGTTCTTCTGGAAGTTTCTATGACGAAGGTAATGGGCCACAAACTCCTAATCAGGGCCTTTGTGGGGCTAATTGGCAGCTTTGTTTGGGCCCCATCTGTGTCCGTCCTCCCTCACAGCCAGGGGAGTAATGAGGTGTTACGTGATATGATGTCCCCCTCAGGAACCAGTTCAATGAAAGGTCCCGGGAGCTTGGGAAGAGCAGAAGCTAATGGACAGAAACGAGGGCGAAAAGACAAAGTCATAAGAGAATGATAGGGGTTTAAGTGTGATAAAGGCGATAAGGGTTTCGTCCAGGAGAGAGAAAGAAAAGAAAAGTTCCAGAGAGAAGTGGAAATTAAGACGTTGTACCAAGAGACGGGTCGATAAAAAGGTTAAAGGGCCAATAGGGGGTTGAGCTGAAGTTCATTTTAGTGAACTTTCTAGTATGAAACAAATCATTTGAAAAGGCCTCGTGTACTCAATAAAGCCTCCAGCTTATAACTGAAGACTTTACTGCTTTATTCTCAACTTTCCCTCAAACTAAAGAAGCATTTTAACAATTAAAATACTCACCATCTGAAGTTTTCACTTCAAGGATTCAAGGATCAGTTATTGTATGCTAGAAAGACACAAAACAAAAACAGTCATGCATTTTTTGAATTTAGCATTAGGAGGAATGTAAACGCTGGTGAGTTCTCTGGCAGATAATATGAACGACATCTTAACATTAAAGTTCGGACATCAGGGAAACATTCAATCATTGAATTAGTTGGTTCAGTAAAATGTCTGAAGGCCAAAGTCTGCAGCCATTATGGCCTCCTCATCACCGATCTCTCTTTAATCTCGACATAACGGATCGTACAGATGCTATAACGTTGGGTCACGCCAGCATTTAAAACACCTGCATTTCTCCGTGGTCCAGCCGGCCGTCGCTCTCGTCTCGGTGGTCCAGCCGGCCGTTGCTCTCGTCTCCGTGGTCCGTCCGGCCGTCGCTCTCGTCTCCGTGGTCCCAGCCGGCCGTCGCTCTCGTCTCCGTGGTCCAGCCTGCCGTCACTCTCTTCTCCGTGGTCCATCCGGCCGTCGCTCTCTTCTCCGTGGTCCATCCGGCCGTCGCTCTCGTCTCCGTGGTCCAGCTGGCCGTCGCTCTCGTCTCCGTGGTCCATCCGGCCGTCGCTCTCGTCTCCGTGGTCCAGCCTGCCGTCGCTCTCGTCTCCGTGGTCCATCCGGCTGTCGATCTCGTCTCCGTGGTCCAGCTGGCCGTCGCTCTCGTCTCCGTGGTCCATCCGGCCGTCGATCTCGTCTCCGTGGTCCATCCGGCCGTCGCTCTCGTCTCCGTGGTCCATCCGGCTGTCGATCTCGTCTCCGTGGTCCATCCGGCCGTCGCTCTCGTCTCCATGGTCCATCCGGCCGTCCCTGTGATAGTACTGAATCAGGACCCAGGTCTGGTGACAGTACTGGATCAGGACCCAGGTCTGGTGACAGTACTGAATCAGAACCCAGGTCTGGTGGCAGTACTGGATCAGGACCCAGGTCTGGTGACAGTACTGGATCGTCCCAGTCGTAGTTTTGAGGGAACGAATGGAGGAAGCCATCGTAGCTTATTAGCCGTGTCAGACATCTCGTTGTCTGGCTTTAAGACTCGTTTGGGGGTTTAGTTGTTAAATGATTAGTTGTTTAAATTTGACAAACGTCTCATGAATTGAAATAATGAATCTGGTGTCAAACTAATTATAGAAGCAGCCGTTTTTAATAAACATATTAATTCTCTTCATATCTTTAGTAATCATCATTTTCTCCCCAACATACGAGACCAGACGGCTTCCTTCTGATCTGGAAGATCTTTAGTTTGCTGTGACGTCAGAGAACAAGTTGGACATGTCTCAGTCAGGTGTGTTGATGGTGTTTTATGTGATTTTCTTCAGTAATGTCTGCTGAAGCTTCTGCAGCCTCTCATCACATCATCATTTCTCTGATTTGCTTCAGACCCAGATTCCCCCGTCAGTCGGCTCTAAAGTGGAGTGTTGCTCATCAGAAATATCTCCTGCTGTCTAATTTCATCAAGCAGCGTTTTTATATTCATAGTCTCAGAAGGTTTTACAGAAGCTCAATCACCACGTTACATCTCTCTGCAGACGGTATATACTATATACTCAGAAAGGGTCATTCCTGCCGGTTGGTCATGCCAGATAATTAAACTGGAGAGAGACTCGATATCACGTCCCTTCATCTGACAGAGCTCTACTGGCGTTTAGAGAACACTTTCACCAACAATAGACTTGAAAGAAAAACATCTATTGCTTCTGGCGTTGGAAATGGGAGATCAATTCAGCTTTAAAGGGATAGTTGGTGTGTGTTTTCCGGTGGGGTTGTATGGGGTACTGATCCATAGTAGGGGTATTACTGACAGTAGATGGCGGTCTGCGCGCCCCCAGCTTGATCCGGTGGAGGTTTGTTTGCACTGGCCTAAAGATCTGTATGGCTGTATGATGCTTTGTGTGTGAGAGAGCTGGTTCCTGTCGGGATGGATAGGTGAGGTGGTCGGAGCAGCTCTTCGCCCCGGGAGACCCGGGTTCGACTCCCAGACGAGGCGGAGGACTAGGATTTGGTTAGGGTTAGGGTAAGGTATGGGGTTCAGGATAGGGTTAGGGTTAGGGTTAGGGTTAGGGTTGGTTAGGGTTAGGGTTAGGGTTAGGGTTAGGGTTAGGGTTAGGGTTAGGGTTAGGGTTAGAGGGTTAGGGTTAGGGTTAGGGTTAGGGTTAGGGTTTAGGGTTAGGGTTAGGGTTAGGGTTAGGGTTAGGGTTAGGGGTTAGGGTTAGGGTTAGGGTTAGGGTTAGGGTTTAGGGTTAGGGTTAGGGTTAGGGTTTAGGGTTAGGGTTAGGGTTAGGGTTAGGGTTAGGGTTTAGGGTTAGGGTTAGGGTTAGGGTTAGGGTTAGGGTTAGGGTTAGGTTAAGGGGATAAAAACTTCATCTGGAAAAGGGCTCGAGTGGGTTTTGGGCTATATCTTTGGAACGGAATGTCGTAAAGACTCGGGATTAGTTTTGTTTAGTATTTTAGGGCTCCTTGAGTACGCTGGTCTTGGTCCTGAGTCTCTACAACCTTTCGTTCTCGAGTTATTGCACATTTTGGTTAGGGCTCGAGTGGAATTTTGTTGTATCTCGGGAACGGAAGGTCGTAGAGACTCAGATTCAAGTCAGGCGTGTTCAGCGTGGCCGAATTATGGCAGACGAAGCACATTTCCAAGTCTCTATGACGTTCGGTTCTGGAGATATACGCGAAAAACGTTCGCCCATTGTTCGCTAATGGGACGCACGCGGGTGAAAATTTGACTAAGTGTTGAGGCAAAAAAACGACCCCCAGAAAGTGTCTAGGAGCACGTTTCAGGCAATTCTGAGTCGATTGGTATCGGTTTGTAGTGGACATTTTTTTTTTTTCGTTTTTTTTTGTGCCATTTCCCTGAGTGGGATTGTGTTTTATCTCGGGAACGGAAGTTCGTAGAGACTCAGGACCAAGACAGGCGTGTTCAGCGTGGCCAAATTATGTCAGAAAGAGCACATTTCCAAGTGTCTACAACTTTCGGTTCAGGAGATATGGGTTGCTAATTAGCCGCGTGCTAATTGCTAGCGCTAGCTGCTCGCGCTAGCTTGGAAGTGACTTACCCTCGATGAAGACTTCTCCTTGTTTACTGCTTCAAGAGGGTTAGGGTTAGGGTTAGGGTTTAGGGTTAGGGTTAGGGGTTAGGGTTTAGGGTTAGGGTTAGGGTTAGGGGTTAGGGTTAGGGGTTAGGTTTGGGCTATGGTTGGGGTTGATGGATCCGGTGGAGGTTTATTTGCACGGGCCTAAGGTTAGGGTTAGGGTTAGGTTTGGGTTATGGTTGGGGTTGATGGATCCGGTGGAGGTTTATTTGCACGGGCCTAAAGATCTGTCTGTAAGTGTGTGTGGCTGTATGATGCTATGTGTGTGAGAGCTGGTTCCTGTTCCTGTCGGGATGGATAGGTGAGGTGGTCGGAGCAGCTCTCCGCCCCGGGAGACCCGGGTTCGACTCCCAGATGAGGCGGAGGACCAGGATGTGGTTAGGGTTAGGGCTGGGGTCAGGGTAAGGTATGGGGTTCAGGATAGGGGTTAGGATTAGGGTAAGAGGGTGGGTAGAGGTTAGGGTTAGGGTTAGGGTTAGGGTTAGGGTTTGGGTTATGGTTGGGGTTGATGGATCCGGTGGAGGTTTATTTGCACGGGCCTAAAGATCTGTCTGTAAGTGTGTGTGGCTGTATGATGCTATGTGTGTGAGAGTTGGTTCCTGTTCCTGTCGGGATGGATAGGTGAGGTGGTCGGAGCAGCTCTCCGCCCCGGGAGACCCGGGTTCGACTCCCAGATGAGGCTGAGGACCAGGATGTGGTTGGGGTTAGGGCTGGGGTCAGGGTAAGGTTTAGGGTTAGGGTAAGAGGGTGGGTAGGGGTTAGGGTAAGAAGGTAGGGTCAGGGTAAGGTTAGGGGGTTGGGGTTCAAGTGGGGGTTTAGGGTTAGGGTAAGAAGGTAGGTTTGGGGTTCAGGTAGGGGGTTAGGGTTAGGATAAGAGGGTGGGTAAGGGTTAGGGGGTTGGGGTTCAGGTAGGGGTTAGGGTAAGAGGGTGGGTAGAGGTCAGGGTAAGGTTAGGGTTAGGGGGTTAGAGGGTTTGGGGTACAGGTAGGGGGGTAGGGTTAGGGTTAGGATGAGAGGGTGGGTAAGGGTTAAGGTCAGGAGTTAGGGTTAGGGTTAGGGTTAGGGTTTAGGGTTAGGGTTAGGGTTAGGGTTAGGGTTAGGTTTGGGTTATGGTTGGGGTTGATGGATCCGGTGGAGGTTTATTTGCACGGGCCTAAAGATCTGTCTGTAAGTGTGTGTGGCTGTATGATGCTATGTGTGTGAGAGCTGGTTCCTGTTCCTGTCGGGATGGATAGGTGAGGTGGTCGGAGCAGCTCTCCGCCCCGGGAGACCCGGGTTCGACTCCCAGATGAGGCTGAGGACCAGGATGTGGTTGGGGTTAGGGCTGGGGTCAGGGTAAGGTTTAGGGTTAGGGTAAGAGGGTGGGTAGGGGTTAGGGTAAGAAAGTAGGGTCAGGGTAAGGTTAGGGTAAGAAGGTAGGGTCAGGGTAAGGTTTAGGGTTAGGGTAAGAGGGAGGGTAGGGGTTAGGGTAAGAATGTAGGGTCAGGGTAAGGTAGGGTTAGGGTTAGGGTTAGGTTTGGGTTATGGTTGGGGTTGATGGATCCGGTGGAGGTTTATTTGCACGGGCCTAAAGATCTGTCTGTAAGTGTGTGTGGCTGTATGATGCTATGTGTGTGAGAGCTGGTTCCTGTTCCTGTCGGGATGGATAGGTGAGGTGGTCGGAGCAGCTCTCCGCCCCGGGAGACCCGGGTTCGACTCCCAGATGAGGCTGAGGACCAGGATGTGGTTGGGGTTAGGGCTGGGGTCAGGGTAAGGTTTAGGGTTAGGGTAAGAGGGTGGGTAGGGGTTAGGGTAAGAAAGTAGGGTCAGGGTAAGGTTAGGGTAAGAAGGTAGGGTCAGGGTAAGGTTTAGGGTTAGGGTAAGAGGGAGGGTAGGGGTTAGGGTAAGAATGTAGGGTCAGGGTAAGGTTAGGGTAAGAAGGAAGGGTCAGGGTAAGGTTAGGGGGTTGGGGTTCAAGTAGGGGGTTAGGGTTAGGGTTAGGGTAAGAAGGTAGGTTTGGGGTTCAGGTAGGGGGTTAGGGTTAGGATAAGAGGGTGGGTAAGGGTTAAGGTTAGGAATTAATGGATGAGGAAGTACTGACGCAACTGGCTGAGGATGAACTTGGCTGTGGTGGGCGTCCAGGTGAGATTGTCCGATTCTGTTATGAAGTCCTGGGGTGGGATAGCAGGGATATGTTGCAGAGTGCTGATGACATTGTTGATGTGGGTGAGGGTGCTCTTGTGTTCGGGGCTGAGGTTTGGGGAGAAGTTGATGAGGGGTACATATACATCGGCGACAGGGAAGGCGACATATGCATATCTCAGCATGGCTTGTAGTTGTTTGACAGCGTCCTTGGGGTCCTGGATCCTGTCATTAAGGCCAACTGCGAGGAAGACGAATAAAATGTCGGGGTTGGGTGATGTCCTTCTAAGAAGCTTGATGAATTTCCGGAAGTTGGCAGAGGGGTAGCTGTCGAGTTGTAGATCCGTGTTGGAGTGAGATGGGAATTTGCTGATTTGGTCATCGCCCAATACCAAGTATGTCGCCTGTGTTGTGATGGTCCAATCGTCGGGTCTGGTGTTGTGGCAGGTGGGTATACAGGGGCCTGGGGGGTAGCTTATGTCGGGGTCGAAGGAGGGGTTGTAGGTGGGTTCTTGGGTGGAATCCAGACCTGTGGTAGCGCTGGCTTCCAGAGAGGCCAAGGCAGACGGCGCGACCCCAAAAGAGTGCTGAGTGGAGGGCTCAGAAAGGGCTTTCAAGGTGGCAGTGTTAGCCTTTGGAGTCCCAGTCATCATGGGTATAGCCTCCTGCAGCTGCTCAATTGGGGCCCGCCGCCCGACAAGGCCAGTCCGGTCACCAGCGCCACCTGTGGGTGTGAGAGGGAGAGGAGAGATGGTGTCAATGGTTATGGCTGCAAGGTTGTGTTTACTGTGAATGGTGGGGGATGTTATTATGTCCAGGCTGAGGGCCTTCTGGTTAGCAGGGTAGATGGGGCTGATCTCCTGGGTAGTCTGGTTGGGCCCCCAGGAGATCCTCTTGGTCCGCTGTGGAAGTGGAGATGAGGTTTGTACTGGACCGGGGACCTGTTTGGGTGTCCGGGGCAGTGAAGGGGCAGGTGCTGAGGAGGGAGGGGTCCGTTTGGTAAAGGATATGGTAAGTTGTTTCTGTGGACGGGGGGCCTGTGGTGGGTCCGGTGGGGGCTGGTTTGGTGCAGGAATGGGTCCTCGAGTTGGTGGTGGGGTAGGGAGCAGGGGTTCCTGGTTTGACTGCTGGTGGTGTCGGGTGATGTGTTGAGATCCAAGGGAAAGGGGGGGCCTCTGCGGGGCGGGCAGGGGTGGGAAGTCCACCTCATCCGAGAGCTCCGGGATCGGGGACAGAGAGCCGTCCGACCTGAGGGTAGACTTGGGAGGGGGTTGAGAGGAGGTGTGTTGTGTGTTGAAGGTGTGTTGTAGTGAATGTATGGTTTCCTGTCTCAATCTGTGGCCATAGCGCTTCCTGGCCCAACCAATGGCTATTTGGAGGGCCAGGGGGCTATGGGTGATGTTGGTGAGGGTGTGTATGGTCGACTGATAGTGTTGTTGTAGGATGATCATGGTAGTATGCATCCAGTTGATGGTGTTGGCCTGAATTTGGCTGCGTGTGTGTTCTGTGGGTGTGGATGGCTTTATGAAATCTGAGAGTTTGTGAACCTGCCTCATCATCCCAGGTGGAAATGTTTGTGTGGAAATGGCTGTATCTGCTATGTGTTTGTGGTGTAAGGCCTGTATGATTTTGAAATATTGTTTGCTGAGCATTCTGGTGTGTGCATCTGGTGGGTGATTGAGTGTGGATGTATGCTGTGTGTCCATGGTTGTGGCTGTATGTGTGGTAGGGCGGTTAACATGTGTTCTGCGGTGTGTGTTGAGGGACATGAGTGGTTGTGGTGTAGTGTGTGTGTGTGAGAGCTGTACCGACTTACCTCTGCCACTCGAGGGCACATCCTTTCCTCTGTGTAAAAACATTTGTTAATCGTCTAAAAATTGTGTGGGCTCTTACCTAGGTATTGCAGGTGGAGGTCTCTGGTTTGCTGGTCCTTTTGGGTGGGTTCCGGGGTAGGCCTTGAAAGTGGCTTGGTGTATCTCCTGGAAGGTGGATGTGGTAGGAGTTTCCCGGTGGATCTGCTGAGACAGCTTGGAGGAGAGGCTTTCCAAAAAACAGTTCTGCAAATTGTTTGTTAGGTGCAGAAGTCCGTGTGTTTGGATAAAATGGAGGCCTGAAAGCTAGGCCAGAGTGCAGCCTGGTAGAGCCCTCCACAGACGATTTAAAAAGGTAATTGACTTTAATAGGTTAAAATTTTTTAAGAAAATTAAAACCAGAATAAAAAACAACAATAAAACACAATGGTGTACTTAAAAGGCTAATAAAAGAGTGAAGGTGTCCTGTGCCGTCGAGTGGTTCCTGACGTTTCGCAGAGTTGCTGCTTCATCAGAGGAGTTGTGGGTTAGGGTTAGGGTTAGGGTTAGGGTTTAGGGTTAGGGTTAGGGTTAGGGTTAGGGTTAGGGTTAGGTTAGGGTTAGGGTGAGGTTTAGGGTTAGGGTTAGGTTAGGGTTTAGGGTTAGGGTTAGGGTTAGGGTTAGGGTTGGGTTTGAGGGTTAGGGTTAGGGTTAGGGTTAGGGTTAGGGTTAGGGTTAGGGTTAGGGTTAGGGTTTAGGGTTAGGGTTAGGGTTAGGGTTAGGTTAGGGTTAGGGTCTAGGGTTAGGGTTAGGGGTTAGGGTTAAGGGTTAGGGTTAGGGTTAGGGGTTTAGGTAGGGTTAGGGTTAGGGTTAGGGTTAAGGGTTAAGGGGATAAAAACTTCAATCTGAAAAGGGCTCCGAGTGGGTTAGGGTTAGGTTAGGGTTAGGGTTAGGTTAGGGTTAGGGTTAGGGTTAGGGTTAGGGTTAGGGTTAGGGTTAGGGTTAGGGTTAGGGTTAGGGTTAGGGTTAGGGTTAGGGTTAGGGGTTAGGGTTAGGGTTAGGGTTAGGGTTAGGGTAGGGTTGGTTGGGTTAGGGGTTAGGGTTAGGGTTTGGGTTGGTTGGGTTAGGGT
>VHQL01000754.1:0-59495 GCA_014673565.1 Sebastes schlegelii | reverse complement strand
AAAACAAATATCTGAAAAATTTCTGAAAATAAAAGTCTGAAAAAAAATATCTGAAAAATGTCAAAAAAAAAGATTTGAAAAATTTCTGACAAAAAAAGTCTGAAAAAAATATCTAAAAAAAGTCTGAAAAAAAAGATTTGAAAAATTTCGGACAGAAAAAGTCTTAAAAAGTCTGGGAGAAGTATGGGCTGTCAAAAACAGATTTTTTTTTTAGATATCTCCAGATTAGACACTTTGTGAAAACTCATCTTCACAATTTTGAGAGTGCAACACCTGATAAACTAGACCAGTGTCTGAGAGACTGTATAGTAGATAAACATCCAGTTTCATTTATATACAATACATTGCAAGACCTTCAGCAAGTAGATGTGAGCTGTATAAAAAAGGGCTGGGAAAAAGACCTAGGGATAGAAATAGTGGAGAACATCTGGGACAAGATTCTGAAGTATGTTCACATCTGTTCTTTGAATGCCAGACACTGGTTGATACAGTTTAAGATTCTGCACAGATTACATTACTCTAAAGTAAAGCTACATAAAATCTTTCCAGAAACGTCACCAATATGTGAGAAATGTGTCCAAGCAGATGCAGATTTACTCCATAGCTATGCACTATGGCCTAAAATACGGGACTTTTGGGTTGCAATATTTTCATTCTTTTCAAGGATTTTTAAAGTCCAAATAAAACCAGATCCACTTTTGGTTATACTAGGAGCTTCTGAAAGCTTTAAAATCCTACAGAACACACAATATCATCTCCTGTCCTATGGTCTCCTTTGTGCAAAGAAACTGATTCTCTTGTCCTGGAAAGGGAAAGAGGTGCCAACATTTAAATCCTGGATAACGACACTGACTGATACCCTCCACCTAGAAAGAATCCAATACACCCATAATGACAGACTGGAGGTATTTGAAAAGATTTGGAGACCGATGATCTCCTCTATAGAAGAAGGAAGGAGGAACCTGCAGGAGGAACCTGCAGGAGGAGCGATTGTGGTGATTCAGGCCGGTGAACACCTCATTCCGTGTTTCTCTGCAGAGCATCGAGAGGTAACGAGAGAGCAGGAACAACTGGTAGGCCTGTGATGGGTGTCTTTGTGTATTGTTTTATGCTGTCAGGTTTGAATGTGTGTGGCATTTCTTGTGTTCATGTATTTCAGAGCTGTTTCCCTGCTGCGTTGAAGGCGGCTGGTAGTCGGTAGGAAAGCAGATCGCCGTACCAGGTATTTTAAAGTTTAGTTATGTAGCGTTTTAATATTTAGCTGGCATGTATTTTAATGTTTGATAATAAAGTGTTTTAAGATTGTTAATATCTGTTTCTCTGCAGAGTATCAGTCGGCCATTAGCTGAGGCCTGTACTATGAAGCAGGATTTGCAGTTATCGAGGTAACTTCAGGGTTAACTCTGGGTTTTCCGTACTACTAAGCTGGTTCACTTCTTATCGATGTAGATCACCATGGTAACTGATGCTGAACGGCTAACCTGCTCCGGAGCAGGTTATGTTCCAGATAAGAGATCAACTTGTGTAAAAGCACCGCCTACTGAGCAATCAGAGCTCAGTGTGGTGATTATATGATAATATTACACACATATGAAGAAGTTACCGTCATAATCCAGGCTTAAATTAACATAGTTTAAACTGAAAATGCAGGAAGGACAGCTGGATTTATGTTGTGGGTGTTTACCGCTTTGATTTATATTTTTGTATTTATTTTTTAACTTCCTCTTGAGTCAGTTTCACACCACCATAGAGGGGGATGCAGCTGAAAGGATTTTGAAATAGTCGTATACGCTACACATTTACGCACAGAGTATAAAGAAGAGTAATCCATAAATGTATTACACTCTTTAACACTATTTATATTTAGACGACTAGATCGGACTTTTGAGTATTCCGTTAAATTAATTAGTCTGTTTTTTACGCATTCACATATCCGGAGTTTTTTTCTTTTGCCAGCTGTCCTTCCTGCATTTAACAGCTTCAACTGTGTTACTTTTAGCCTGGATAAAGTGTTTAATTTCTTCGTATTTGTCTAATATAGTTTACTCTTTGTTAAATTTGTCTCTCAGCCTGTCTGTCTGTAGTCAGTAGTCTTGTCCATGTCTGTGATTGGTCAGATGCTGCAAACACCTCCTCGTTCATGTGAACGCGCTCACAGCCATACTGAGAAACCCTGGGTTGACTTACCGAGTTGATAACCAGCTTCGTAGTACCGCTTAGCGAGATCTCGTTTGTTAGGGTAAGTGAAGCCAGATAACGAGAAGATACCCTGGGTATGTTGAACTCGCTTCGTAGTACAGGCCTCTGGCAAGTGATCCGGTAGCGGGCTAAAAAATATGGGTGTTGCCTTTGGGGTGGACTAGTTTCTTTTCTTTATTTTTATTGTTTGTTTTGTTCGTCAATCTACCTGCCTCCCCACAGTGTATAACCTCACTCAGGTCGACTCCCAGTCAGACAGCCAGGGCAGGCTTATTAGGTTGTGATGTGGTTTTCAAATCGTTTGCAGTGAAATCAATCACGTGTGACTTATAGACATGTCACTTAGCGTGTAAACGCCTTGATTTGCAGTGTATACCAGTGTGTAATTCAGCCCTGCCCTGTTAGTGTAGCTTGGGTTTAAACAGTGAGTAGGTTACAGTGGGGGGATATGAATTGTAAAGTTAAATTTCTGTAATTAAAACTTCTACTCTTTTAAGATACTCCCTGATTGTCATTCCTTAGCCAGCACTTGTGGTGGGTGTTAAATATGGAGAAAACTGAAACAGGAATAGCATTTTTTTAGTTTAGTCCTTGACTTCCTCTTTTTCACATCCGCCTAATGTCAGAATAAAAAGTGTGCACCTGGTCATCACCTCTTTTTACCAAGAGAGCACATTTAGTCGCGAGCTCTTTCAGAGGGACATCAGGAAGTGTCAAGTCTGGCATCAAGGTAACACACCAATACATTATATTCTTCTCTATACTCCTGCAGTAATGACCTCAATTGTTCTGCCTCACAGAGAACAAATAGAATAGAAAACATATTATAAATGAGGAAGGGATATTAATGTTATTGTTTTATGTCTTCCTGTCTGTCGCCCTCATCTCAAAAGGGGATTGTGAAATCCGTGTTGTCTGAGGAAAGAGAAGCTCGCTGTTTACGCCACAACCTAAAGTTAAAGGTAAGTTAAGGTTCAATCTTTCATCACTCTAAACATACAGGAACGCTAGTTTAACTTTAATTTCAGAGTAATGTTACCTGACACGTGTTATTATATGAGGCTACGACACACTGTGTTTATGCTGGGGACATTATTTGGACACTGTAGTTGACAAAAGGTAATTTTGCTACTCAACGCGTACAGCCAGTACCAGCAATCTATTCATTCATTCATTCATTCATTCATTTATTATTTCTTTAAGCATGTTATACTGTGTCAGTCATAATCAGTTGTTATTTTATTGTTATATAATACTTGGGCTATGCATCTTCTATAGTAGGCCTGTAATACTAATAATAATAATAATATTCCAACTGAAACATTACGTTTGTATATTTACCCACAGTGTTAATTAGGGATGCACTGATACTGATACTGGATCGGATATCGGGCCGATATTGACTCATATAGCCGGATCGGATATCGGTGACAATGGTGCCAATCTAATAAATTACATTTTATGTTTATATACTATATACATTATATACAGGACTTTTAATTTTAATTTTCTTTTTTCCATGTTAAAAGTTTTTTTTTTTAGGGGGGGTTCCTTATCCGATGAGAGGCTCACACTGTAAAAGACGGACGCAAATTTGTGATTTGGGGTCATGCAAATAAAATTGACTTGACTTTAAGTTTTGACCAATTTTGTTGCTGCATTAAAAAGGTTTACACATGAATTCCTGTTGATTTTGAAGATTTTTTATTTTTTTTTTGCCAAGTTGCTGATGTATGATTTATTATTTAATGATAAATAACAATTAAATAGATTCACATTTAGTTTGAAAAAGTTATAAGGAATATTTAAGTCAAGCCTGATGTTGCCTTTTACACATACAGGAATGATCCCAGTCACTTCCACACAGTGAGACATACAGCTTATTAATTAAACACTGGTAGCCCAGATATCGCTGTCGGTATCAGTATCGGAAGTGAAAAAGTTGAATTGGTGCATCCCTAGTGTTAATACTTAAAATGCTGTCCTATGTTATTTGTATCCTATATATCACACGGTAATATATTATAGGATGCCCATTGGCTGGAATCAACACCAGCCAGACAGACAGGTATGCAGAGCTGAGGTGTTTGAGCTCTTCATTCAGGTTTTAGGAGCAGTGTCCCAGTCAGGGTGCTCCTACATATTACACAGAGACACAGTCTGAATTTCTACAGTGAATAAAAGATACTAGGAGATATTGGGTTTTGGGTCCTCCACAAGAAAATGCAATGTTTTTTTACTTAAAACTATGCAATTTTTACATAATTTTAGACCATTATTATTACAATAGACAACTCAAAATGAAACATTTACTATAGTTGAATAATTATTTTATTATTACACACATCACAGCCTTCATCTGAACATTTAGTTTTTCTGGAAAATGTTTGCCCTGTAAAATCATATTCTATAAATCATAAGAGAAAATCCAGAAAACTTTGAAATAATGTTTCACTAATTATATTCACAACTAAAAAAAGTTATGACGAACAGCTCAGAAATTATTTTACCAAAGTGCCATGAAGGATGTAGGCCTCCCCTGTGCTGTGCGTCGGATCTCCCAGAGAACCTGATAAAGAGAGGGCAAAAAAAGAGTACCGACAGCTTTTGTTCTTGTAACGGTAGGCGATCTTCAGCGAGTCTTTAGTCAGTGGTAAACTTAGCAAATATCTCACAAGCAGCATCACTATTTTACTAGTTAAATAAGAACTAGGTGTTCATCTGTTGTCGTTTAAACTGACGTACATCTAAAATTGTGGGTCTGTGGGAATGGGGCCGGACTCTCCAGTTCTGCAGGTCGATGAATCTCTCAGTGTACGTCCTGTAGTCCATAACACCTTAATAAAGACTTGTTTGTTACCAGGTCGACCTGATGGCTACCGGTGGTTGCTCCCCTGTTACATTTGTTGGTACATGTGCGAATAACTTCTACTTTCAAGGTAAAAGTGATGTCATATTTTTCCCTTCTTAGTAGGTCATTATTACTATTATATGGTATAACTTACTGTATACATCATAATGTTGTCTATTCTTTTCTTTACTGTTTGTATATACATCCTGAAATCATCTCCTTTGTCCACTGCTCTCTGTTTAAAGTGGCAGCAGAGACAGGTAAGGCAATTCATGTATTGTTTTTCTAAAAATACACAGTCCTACATTTATAGTAGAATATACAAGTAGTGATTCCAGGTGTGTGACATTACTACTGTTATAACACGTATTTGTCTCAAAAATGCAGATGTGGATGGAGACTGTTTCAAGATTACCGAACGGTGCCTCAATCATTGGGTCCGAAGCACGGACAACAAGTTCCTGCACTTATGTGACAAACAATTTCGAGTACAAAACTTAAGCAGCGATCAGCTAAGCCAGCAAGGTAAGAGGCAGCCAAATACTTCAGCATGTATGAAATTCCTGCTGTTTGCCAGAAAGGTGTTCTACACACTGGATATATACAGTATATGCCAGATGTCTAACGTTATTGCATGTGAACAGGCGAAGCTTCCGTCATGCAAAACTTAAATCATTGTCAGATTTCTTGTTTTTTCAGTGAAGTGCTGCGTTTTCCTCTTGCTTATCATGTGTTTTCCTTTTAGACTGCCAATTCAAAATCCAGACTTACAAAGACATCCCAGGGGGAAAAGAGAGGATGGCAGCCATGCTATTTGTCATAATAAATGAGAAGAACATGGTGGCATGCTGCAGTCAGCAGAATGATGTTTATGCTGAGGAAATGGTGAGTATGAACAAAGAATTTACAGTTATTTACAGTGTGTGGCGTGAGGGTGAGGGTGAGGGTGAGGGTGTTGGAATGATCAGATGAGATCAAGATTATAAATGAGAAGTGCCTTCTGTGTGTGCTCTGTTGACTCCACTCGTTTGCTTGGTTTCCTCACTTCTGTTTCTCTTCTCGTGCACTGATTTGCTTAAGCTGAACAGCCAATCAGAGTGATTTCACCGCCGCCAATTCGACATGCTGAATCGGCCAAAAAGTATTCGACACGGGATGAATCTTCATTAATCTGATTTCTTGAAAGGACCAGTGACCATATCATACAACCAAGTTCATACAAACATTTTTTTCCATTCTCTTGGAAGCAAAAAAAAAATAAATAAAATAAAGGAAAACAAATCCAACCTGGAATAGTAGGTGATATTTATTGCGACTTACTTGAATTTGAATAACTTAGAGCATCACAAAAGAAGTTGAAGAAATTGAAATTTCTTTTAGCTTTACAAGCTATAACCACAGCAAAACTACCCTCAAGACAACTATAGTTTTGTGTGTGTGTGTGTGTGTGTGTGTGTGTGTGTGTGTGTGAGTGTGTGTGTGTGTGTGTGTGTCAGCCCTTAGCCAGCAGTTACAGATACTGAATGGGTGAATAATGAATATACTGTGTATGTATATATATAGACATATATATACATACACAGTATATATATGTGTGTGTGTAATTGTATGTAATATATGTTTGATGACATGCCTGTATCTGTGCTAGCTCAGAGGATTGTGGCACAAACAACATATGACTGTTACATAGTTATTATATTTATTATGTAATGGAATATGGAGCCAGAGGCTTCATAATATATATTTACCGGTAAAGTTGTTAATATGACATTCACGGGTGTTACTGACTGAATTTGCAAGTTGACGAGGATCACCTGAATGTTTATTAAACTAGTGATAAACATGCAATAATTTATGGGAAAATAAAAGCAGCCAAAGATGCACCAGTTTTATCTGCACATGCAAACAATCCACTCATTTATTGTTATAACCATGTACAGTATGTTAAGATTCATCCTGTACTGCTTAGGCTTTCCATTCTGTTGACTGCATCCTGTACCCGTCCAATTTCCTGGGATTTCAGTCCGATGGGGACAATCCCTCTCTGCAAAAACTGGTCTTGCGTCATAAAGACAAAGGTACAGATGAACCGGATGAAGCTTGTGAGGTTATTTTAATCTAATGCTTCTGAATGATTCAAAATGTCATAACAAAATCATCTTGTTTGTCTCATTGAGGATAAATTGCAATATGGACAACCTGCAGTATACAGTTGTTTTTTTCTATGTGCAGCTTCACAATACAGGACTGCTCTCACATACAAAAACAAGACTAGTGCAGTACCGCTGACACAGTATAGAGTATACATATGTTGTGTGTCAGTCAGCAGAGTTCAGCTGTTTGTTTTGTTATTTTGAAGAAACTGGAGTTTTGAGTTGAAGAAAAGATTTTCCTTCATTGTGTCATTTAGTAATTTAAATTTAATTAATCACAACCTAACTGGAATCACAAAGAACCCCAGTGACGTGTTCAATATTAAATGACATCAATTGTATAAAATATCTAATTGAACCAACAATCTGTGAAATAATTGGAAAAAAAACTATTGAGTTTTATAAATAAGATATAGAAATAGAGTTTTATTTGCAATAATTTGTACTTAATTAGGGCCCGAGCACAAAGTGCAAGGAAACAAGTTGAGTGAATTTGTCTTCGACTGCCCTATAAAATATATATAACATATAAATACTAACATTTATTAATATTTTGCTCATGAATATAGTATATAACTACTATAATATCTATTACAAACTACTATCAATACAGGAAGAAACATTAACTACATAATATATTAAAATTTATAGAACTTGTTTTTACATTTTTGGACTAATTATTTCTGTTAGGGACTGATGAGTTCACCAATTAACGAACTATCTAACTAACGAACTATCTAACTAACTAATTAACTAACTAACTAACTAACTAAGAGAGAAAATACACTACAGTTTTCTGTTTGGTTTGTTGTGCTTTGGGAAAAATAACGCAGAAAAATACAATTTATTAAAAAAATAAACATAAAAAAATATAAATACATGTCAGGATGTTTTGTCGGGGAACACTTTTTAGGGGTCTATGACCTATTTTGAGTCAGGAAACAAAGATTTAGAGTTAACATGTAGGAATATTTGTATAATTTATATGCATTTATATACAGTATACATATATACTGTATATAAAGCGGAGGAGAGAGGAAAGAGAGGAGGAGAGAAGAATAAAGGATGATTTCATTATTTATGAAAAAATTATATATGATGAAATTATATATATATATATATATATATATATACAGTATATATTATCCTGAGAGCCTCAATGGTGCCGTATTTAGTAAGTATTCAGATCCATTACTATAGTAAAAGTACTAACACCACACTGTTACAATACTTACAGTAACTTTCACTGTTACAGTGTTTTCAGTACGACATCCAGGTATTTTTGGCATATTGTAGATTTCCGTACTGCGTACTACATGCTACATTCTGGCCAAATCTAGTATAGTATGAGGTTTAGAATACAGCCTTACCCGTCATGTCATCACATTGTGATGTCATCACATTCTAATGACATGATGACATGAGAATGTGATGACATCACAGGTAAGGCTGTATTCCAAACTGTCTCATGACATCACAATGTGATGTTCTGGAATCGGCTGTGATTCCTTTGATGGTGAATTTGGCTTTAATCTCAAATTTTACTTATAGGAGAAGATTAGTGAACCAGACAGTTGTTGACAAGCTGATTTAACATTCAGGTTAATTTAACATTCAGGTTAATTTAACATCCGGGTTAATTTAACATTCAGGTTAATTTAACATTCAGGTTAATTTACCGTCCGGGTTAAACAGTTTGACGTTGACAGTCGACTCTAGGGTGACTACATTATTTACATCTCCATGGATCAAGCATCATTGTTACTGAGCTCTTCGGAGCGGTTCACCAAAGAACTGAAAGCCTTCAAGGAAGAAAACGACGCTCTGAAGGAGATCGCCAAGTTGCTGTCAGAGAAAGACCAACGCTGGGAAAGAAAAGTCCAACTGTTGGAAGCCCAGCAGAAGGAACTGCAGGACAACTTTACTTTGGACCTTGCCGAGAAGCAACGAGGCTGGGAGACGCAGCAGACTCAACTCCAGATCAGAGTGAACCATTTGACGTTGCACATTCGCGATAAGGACGCTGTTATCCTTGGTCTCCTCAAAGAGCAGCGCGATAAGGACGCTGTGATTCTTGATCTCCGGCAGGAGCAGCGCGATAAGGACGCTGTGATCCTTGGTCTCTTCCAGGAGGAGAAGAGTCTCAATGAAAAGCTCGTGGAGACCAGAACCGAGCTGTTGAGCTCTGCAGATGAACTCCGACAGAGCGAGGAAGCCTGGCAGGCCAAATACAAGGCTCTGGAGGACAATGTCACAAAGGTCCTGACAGAAAAAGACCAGATCTGGAAGACTAAGGTCAGTCAGTTGGAGGACGTCAACAAGGACATGGCGGACAGAGAACAGAGCCTGGAGACCACAGTCCAACAGATGGAGGTTGAGAAGAAGCTCCTGGAGGACATCTGCCTGAAAATGAAGAAGAAGATGAGAGGAGTCTTTTCTCGCAGGAGGACCGAGGATCGAGAGACAACATTACGGAAGATGAAAAAGGAAGAGACAGAGCGGGAGGGGGTGGAGAAGAAAGAGAAGAAGAAAGGTTGTTTTCGCTGGATGCGCAGGTTCTTCCTGAAGCTTGGCGGCAACAGTCAGGTAGAGGAGGCTGCAGCTCAGGTTGGATACCAGCAGATCCCTCTTCCTCCCCCCTTCGCCTTGCCGTCTTCCCTCCACCCTTACCTTCCTCTCTCAACCTCCCCCTCATCCTCTACTTCATCACCGTCCCTCCACCCCTACATCCCTCTTCAGTGATTAGTGATTAGCACTGCAGCCTCACAGAGACACCTCCACCTGTCCGGCTGTGGGGAGTTTGTATATTCTCCCTGTGTCTGCATGGGTTTTCTCCTGGTGCTCAGGTTTCCTCGGAATTCCTAGTTATGCATGAGGCTACCATGAGGCACCAGCATCAGGTGCTCTGCATCAGGCATCCTCTCCCATGATACCTTCAAGGACACAGGGAAAGAATGAATGGCAAATCCAAACTGGTATCTCAGTAGTGAGGCAGGGGCCGTCACACTAGTTATGCATGAGGCTAACTGGACACTCTAAATTACCCCCAAATATTTTTTTTTAATATATTTTGAGGTAATTAGAGTTTTTAAAAAAAAAAGTCAATCTATCATATATCAGTAAGGGGATTCTCCTGGTGCTCAGGTTTCTCCCACAATTCCTAGTTATGCGTGAGGCTAACTGGACACTCTAAATTACCCCCAAATACTTTTAAATATATTTGGTGGTAATTTAGAGTATTCAAAAAAATGTCAATCCATCATATATCAGTAGGGGGATTTTCCTGGTGCTCAGGTTTCTCCCACAATTCCTAGTGTCATAGCCCGGCTCCTAGGCCATGACAAATACAGGAAAGGACGCAGTGACTGATTGTAAATTAAAGATATTTATTACAAATAAATTAAGGATATACAGAAATAACTACAAATGTGGAGTTCAGTTTTGGTAGTTCTAATGTTGAAGAAATAGGGGACACCGGGGGCAATAGTAACATCTCAAATATCTCCAATCAGAAACGAGACAGAACCATGAAACTCATTATGGTGTGTGATGATGCCTGCCAAAGGACAAACTGATATCTCATACTTGTCACAGTTTTTTAGGTATGAAAGTATTTGATTTTTCAATGGATATTAAATTGTTTTAACTATAAGTTTATTAATGGTAGTTTATTTTGGTCCTTAGTATCTATGAAGGTATTACTTGTATTGTTTCAATTGCCCCCATATGCTGTTACAATCGCGCCTGCACCTGGGGGCAGATGTAACATTTGACTTATAGTGTTTCAATCAATATTGTGACTCTAACATTGCTTGTAAACACATCTGATGACTGTTAACAAGTAGAACACAAATACAAGTAAGACATGGTCTAGCCACCAGAGGGCCAACACGAGCTGAGCAGAAAATGACAGAAATTCTACAGAGAAGTCAAACACAAAGTGTGTTTTATGAATAACCACCTTCTTTATATTCTGGAAACTGTACTGTGCCGTAAACCACTGGTCCATAATGTTGGAGTCCTGACCCCCCACTAGGAGTCGCTAAAGATTCACAGGTGGGGTCACGAGACCTTCCAATCCAATCCAATCCAATCCAAATTTATTTATAAAGCACATTTAAAAACATCAAAAGTTGACCAAAGTGCTGTACAATTATACATAAAAACAACACAAAGCGTTAAGACCAATTGGAAAGGAAAAAAGGATTTTAAAAAGGCAACTCTCGTGCCGAGCCAAAAGGCAAGGAAAAAAAGTGTGTTTTCAGGCTAGATTTAAAAACAGGCAGTGTAGGGCACGGCCGAACATGTGGAGGCACAGCGATCCAGAGGTTTGGAACTGCAACTGAAAAGGCTTGGTCACCCCTGAGCTTCAACTTTGACCTCGGGGCAGTCAGACGCAACTGCTCAGCGGATCTGAGTGTCTTTGATAACAGATGTGGTTTTAAAAAGTGTGAGAGATATAGATATAGATATAGATATAGATGTTTTTCATTTATTGACATTTTATACCTAACAATACACACAATGTATACAATGACAGAAGAGTACGACAGGTATATATAAAATATAAAAATGATTATATACTGTATTAAAAAGTCAAACAAATTATCTGCACATTTTAAATGTGTGACACAACTATAAAAATGTAATCACATCTACAAA
Source organism: Sebastes schlegelii (assembly GCA_014673565.1). NCBI lineage: Eukaryota > Metazoa > Chordata > Actinopteri > Perciformes > Sebastidae > Sebastes > Sebastes schlegelii. Next base: position 47,630 of record VHQL01000754.1, on the reverse strand, counting down.
AAAGTACATTCATGACACTAAGCTACTGTTAATAGCTGAAATAGTGTGACCTGCTATATGAAAACAAACAAGAGGCTACTTTGGTTGTATCAAGGTGCACCATCCAATTGTAATTCAGTCCATTAAATTTCACTGGTGTAATCAATTTATGTGATGTAGTTCTCTCACAGCCAAAAGTGCTTCTAAAAGTGTTCAATATTACATAAATAAGTAGTTATGTATATGAATGAAACCAAATGCCGTTATGAAATAAATACTTTTAAAAAAGGGCATTTCGAAATAAAAATGTAATTAAAGCTGCAAGCAGCGATGAACAGGCCCTCGCCCCCGCGTGCACGTCTGGGGAACACGCACGTCGGGGAACACGCTGTCATGCATTCCTGTGAAAGTCGGAAACAGCACGCAACAGTTAGAGTGAATTTTCTGCTTGGAGCATGTGGCGCTGGAAATGAACTGTTGAGAACATGTAGGGCATCCTTTAAAGCACTTCTATAAGGGTGGCTGGCAGTATACAACCATTTCCTGTTGCCAGTAGGTGGCGCTATGACTATCACTCATAATGGCACGTATATGTCTTCAGGCCTGGACTCGTGTAAAACATGTCAAATTTTGGGAAGATTGGACAATGTATAGTCAATTTACAACAATTTCCTGTTTCCTGTAGGGGGGTGCTATGACTTTCACTCATAATGTCACAAAAATGTCTTCAGGCCTGGACTATTATCCAGCTTGTGAAATTTGGGGCAGATCGTACTATGTAAAGTCAAGTTACAACAGCTTCATGTGTCAATGGCGAAACATCAAAATTCGCCGCGCCGCCACAAGAACGCTGTTTCACGAAAACACAAAAGCTTCGCAATTTAGCATCGTGAAGGTGTTGAGATTCTGCTGCCCGACTTTGCGATGGATCGCTTTAACCCTCCTATTATCTTTGGAGTCAATTTGACCCCATTCAATGTTTAACGACTGAAAAATAAATGATTGACATAATTTTTTTGCTTCATATTTAATGACTTTTCCTAATTTAATGGGGACAACTGGGTAAACATAAAATTAACATGATGATATGTTTTCAATGTCCTGTACACATGCTGTACGCAGCGGTGTTCTTTGGGGTCAATTTGACCCCAGGCTGTTTTAGCTGTATAAAACATATAAGAAATATCAACATTTTACACACATTGGTTTTGGTTGTTTTGGATGATATTGAGGTCACTATAACATGCAATTTTATAATCTTCAAAAAGCTTTAAGGCCCTAACCTAACATAACCATAACTGTAGTAGTGACAGTCTGATTCCCTCCCCCTATTACATTCCCGCCACAAAGCCCACCTGTTCTCCTCTGCCTACTCCTAGCCCCCCCTCCCCGTACCCATTTGTCTGTGTGTATGAATGAGAGTGCACCTGTGTGTGTCGTCTGTCCCCTGTTTGTTTCACACCGTCTCCCCCGATATTGTAAAGCGTCTTTGAGTTCTCTAAAAGCGCTATATAAGTTTAATTTATTATTATTATTATTAGTGCGAGAACCACTGATAGTTCACACGACATGGGGGAGGGGAAACATCATTCTCGCGAGAACTTTGATATTTCCCGTGCTGCGGGGGCGGCAAAATATGGTTCCCGTGAAGATATTGATACTTCACACAACATAGGGGTGGAGCAAACATATACTGTAAAAGCTTGCACAGCAGCCTTCTAAACCAGCCATTCTTAACCAGTGTGCCGCAGAGCGCCATCTAGTGGGCCGCGGAGGCAGTGGTACTAGATTATTTTTTTATTATTATTTAGCAAAGTGAACAGGTAAAACCTAAAGGAGGTAAGATGCCAGCTGCTGTAAAACCAAAGCCTATTGAAGGAGGCTGAGACAAGGGCGGACACGGGTCTTGTATTGGGTATAACACATGTGCAGTGTAACTGGAGCTGCGGTCGTGCATTGTGATCGGCTCAATTTCGGCGAGTGCAGAGCAGATATTACTGCGCATGTGCGGTACCCCGAAGACGCGTTGATTAAGTGTGACCCAACCTCCTTCAATAGGTCTTGTGTAAAAACACCAAACATCATCAGGTAGAGACAAACATGTTTGCCACTGTTAAATAGCTAACGTTCTCGGATGCAGTGAGACAAAATGGATCGGTTTTTAAAGCGAAAAAAGTGATGTGGGAGACAACCCTGCGCCAGTAAAAGCTCCGAAGCGTGTGGTGAGGAAATATGACCCTCAATACATTAAATTAGGATTCGTGCTTAATCGCCTTTTTGAACTGAGAGAAGAAGTGCACATATTTCTGGAAGAGCAGCACTCCCCTCTTGCTGAGCATTACACTGATGGTAACTTTTGTGCAAAACTGGCCTACTTATCAGATATATTTGACCAGTTAAATCAGCTCAATATATCAATGCAAGGCAGAAACAGCACAGTGTTTTTGGTTTCAGACAAAATTTGAGGGCTTCAAGAAAAAACTTATTCTGTGGAACAGAAGAGTCAAGGAGGGACGATTTGACGTGTTTTCACTCCTAAGTGAAACTTTGGAAGCCACTCCTCATGTCAACATATCCAGTGTTATAACCCAGCATTTTACTCAGTTGTCAGGAAAGTTTACAGACTACTTCCCAGAAGATGCACGAGATGGAAACTTTGGATTTTGGACCCTCTGTTGCCTTTCACCACCACCTATTTATGTGAGTCAGGGTTTTCCATTGTGACTGTCACAAAATCAAAGGCAAGGAACAAACTGAAAGCAACTTTGAATGCTACTCTGCATGTCAGCCTCTCACCCATCCCACCACGACTTGATCTCATTATTTCCCAGAGGCAAGCCCAAGTGTCTCACAGAGGGTAAGCAGAATATGTATTTTGGTCATTACAGCTGACAGTGGCATAACACATATCTACAGCCCAGTTTATTATTTGTTGTATAAACATGTTAGGTTTTTTACTCATTTATTTGGGAAGGTGTGCCTCGGAAATGTTTTGACAATCACAAGTGTGCCTTCAGTCGCAAAAGGTTGAGAACCCCTGTTCTAAACCATTTATCTTGGTGCTCTGCGTGCTCTCTTTCTGCTCTCTCTCAACTGAAAATGACTTCTAAGGAAAGGTTTTCTGTCAATGAGGTGTTGTCACATCTCTTTGACCATGAAAGTGACATAGAGGAGAATGTGTCTGAGACAGAGGATGATGTTGAGGAGGACCCTGATTATGAGGCATCCTCCTCTGATGAGAATGAGACCCTCAGTGTTGACCCTCCTGTTGTCTCTCAACCACCAGCAAACATACTACCTTCCAAAAATGGAAAGTTATTATGGTCTGTCTCCCTACTTGAACAACAGGCTAGACTTAGTGCTGCTAATGTCATCAAAATGGTTCCAGGCCAAATGGTTCAAAATTTACCATCACAGTCATGGGAGGGTTATACTAGCCAAATTTGACGCGGATCCGATAAACTCTCTAGGAGGAGTTCGTAAAAGTATGCATAAAACCTGGAATAATGAGCAGGATATACCTACCAAAGTTTATGAATATCGGATAAACTTTGACCAAACTATGGCCTTCCATGCGTTAGGGGGCGCTATAGAGCCGGCTAAACACGCTGAACCCAATAACTGTATATTCACGTGAAGTTCACAGGTGTCCATCTTTTTGCCAACTTTCATGAGTTTTCGAGTATACTAAGGGCGTCAAAGGCTAAAAGACATAAGGTGGCGCTAGAGAGGCAACATGCCACGCCAAAGCAAAATTTCACCACTAAATCAAAGTAAATATTAGTTTGGATGTGTGTGTAAAGTTTCATGAGTTTTTGTGCATCCTAAAGTCCTCAAACATGTGTTTGTACATTTTTAAAAAACGCAGGAAGTCCAAGATCGCTGACTTCCTGTTTGCCGAAAAAAATCTAAAAAATATTTAATCCAGGTATGAGGATGTTAGCAATGACATACTTGAATTTTGTGAAGATCGAAGAAACTTTCTCTGAAAAACTGCCTACATTAGGGGGCGCTATCTCGCCCCTTAGAGACACCCGAGCCGGGTCATTCCAGAACATTGAATTTCCCACCAGTTCTGACGCATATTCCACTTTTGGTGAGTTTTTGGGGATAGGAAAGGTCCCAAAAAGACGATCTCCGGGCAGAAAAATAATAATACTTAAAACAATAGGTTTCCTTGCACTTCGTGCCAGGACCCCATACTCTAAATTACCTCCAAATATATTTTTAAAATATTTGGGGGTAATTTAGAGTGTCCAGTTAGCCTCATGCATAACTAGGAATTGTGGGAGAAACCTGAGCACCAGGAGAATCCCCCTACTGATATATGATACATTGACATTTTTTTGAATACTCTAAATTACCTCCAAATATACTGAAAAAACAAAGTACGGAAACTTGTGTTCGGTGGATTATTTCTCTGTTGTTACAATGCTAATTGGCATTGTATTTTACATCATTGGAAAGCCTGTTTATTTACCTTCGCAATGATGTCCAACTTTTGATGATCATGCATTTGTGGGATGAGCAGCACAGCTGATTATGTGGGTAGCGCCCGAGAAAAATTTGCCAAAATGCTCTGCCAATGGTAAACAGTGTATTGCCATAAGGCTACCAGGAAGCCTGCAATGACTGCCCTTCACCGTCAGGCCCGTTTGCGCTGGTGTCGACAACACAGACAATGGAACCTGAACATGAGGGGGAATGTCATGTTCAGTGATGAGTCCAGGTTCTGTCTGCCAAAGTTGGATGGCAGGGTCAAAGTATGGAGACGACGTGGAGAACGCTATGGTGATTGTTGCACCGATGGAGTAACAGCTTTTGGTGGTGGCAGTGTCATGGTGTGGGGCGGCATCTCCCTCACTGGCAAAACAAGGCTTGTCATCTTTGAAGGCCATTTCAATGCAGTGAGATATCGGGATGAGATTCTGCAGCCAGTGGCGATCCCATATCTCCACAATCTGGGACCTAACTCCATCCTCCAAGATGACAACGCTCTCCCCCACAGAGCCAGGGTTATCACAGACTACCTCCACAATGTGGGAGTAGAGAGAATGGAACAGCCTGCCAAGAGTCCAGACCTCAACCCAATTCAGCACTTGTGGGATCAGCTTGGACGTGCTGTACGTGTTAGAGTTACCAACACAACCACGCTGGCTGACCTGCAACGAATTCTGGTTGAGGAATGGAACGCCATGCTACAGCAACGTGTGACCAGGTTGGTGACCAGCATGAGGAGGAGGTGCCAGGCTGTTGTGGCTGCGTATGGATCTTCCACCGCTACTGAGGCTCCTGACGGTGTATTAAATGAATAAAGTGTAAAATAGACAATATGTCTTGTTTGTTCCTTGTTACTGATAGAGAGTTCAATCATCCAATCCACCAAACAACTCAAAACAAGAGTCAACACCAACAGGAGAATACACTGTTTACCATTGACGGAGCATTTTGGCAAATTTTTCTTGGGCGCTACCCACATAATCAGCTGTGCTGCTCATCCCACAAATGCATGATCATTACAAGTTGGACATCATTGTGAAGGTAAATAAACAGGCTTTACAACCATGTTAAATACAATGACCATTAGCATTGTAACAACAGAGAAATAATCCACCAAACACAAGTTTCCGAACTTTGTTTTTCCAGTTTATATTTAAAAAATACTTGGGGGTAATTTAGAGTGTCCAGTTAGCCTCACGCATAACTAGGAATAGTGGGAGAAACCTGAGCACCAGGAGAATCCCCTTACTGATATATGATAGATTGACTTTTTTTTTTTTTAAAACTCTAATTACCTCAAAATATATAAAAAAAATATTTGGGGGTAATTTAGAGTGTCCAGTTAGCCTCATGCATAACTAGTGTGACGGCCCCTGCCTCACTACTGAGATACCAGTTTGGATTTGCCATTCATTCTTTCCCCGTGTCCTTTAAGGTATCACGGGAGAGGATGCCTGATGCAGAGCACCTGATGCTGGTGCGTCCTGAGCATAAAAGCCCCAATCAAGCGCTGCTCTGGTCTCTTTTCCTTCACCTGGACTCATCCCTGTCAGAACCTGCCGGGCTGCCTTTGTTTGACTTTTCTTTAATTTTCACTCACAACACATCACACTTCATCATGCTCACACATCCACATCTACATTACTGATGTTACTGACTGACACACTCCACATTTGTAGTTATTTCTGTATATCCTTAATTTATTTGTAATAAATATCTTTAATTTACAATCAATCACTGCGTCCTTTCCCGTATTTGTCATGGCCTAAGAGCCGGGCTATGACAACACATAAACACACAATAAAACACTTTTATTTTTTAACTTTGCAAGATGTAGAGAACAGTTGGGGTAAATTTTATGGTATTCTTTTCATTTGGACAAAAAGTTGCAATTTATGAAATCATTCAAATAAAAAAATAAAAAATGTTGGTTTCATTTTTTTTGGAGAAAGTGAAAGTAAGTGATTTTTAGTTATAATTGTATTATTATAAAATGTCTCTGGTGCTAATGGATTTATAATCTGAATGTGATGAATTTCTATTCACTTAACCCTCCTGTTGTCTTCCCGTCACCCATGCAACTTTTGCCTGGTTTGACTGTTTTTAAAGCATACATTATAAATGATCACCCAATTCTGTATAACACCTTTTTGGCCAACTTCATTCCAACTCATTACCACGAGTTTTACACTTTTATTTGGAATTCATGGTCACTAGACCTAATTTATATGAAATTAAAAAAGATCTGAAAAATATCCGAAAAAAAGTCTGAAAAAATGTCCCAAAAAAAAGTCTGAAAAAATGTCCCAAAAAAAAGATTTGAAAAATTTCAGACAAAAAAAGTCTAAAAAAAATATCTAAAAAAAGTCTGAAAAAAAAGATTTGAAAAATTTCAGACAGAAAAAGTCTGAAAAAAATATCTGAAAAAATTCTGAAAAAAAAGATCTGAAAAAGATGTCCGAAAAAAAATTCTGAAAACAAATATATGTCGTGTCAATTTGACACGAAGACAACAGGAGGGTTCTACTTCTGACAACACTTTAAGCAAGAAATAGGCGATGCCACTGCTGAATCTCCTGGCGACTGCTTCTCCTGCATTGAGACACCCTCCATCACGGATCTGGTGGAAATGCAGGTCGAGCATGTACAGGCAGCAGCATGGAGGCGGGCCGGTCCAGCTTCATAGTCGTGGATCTTTCTTCAGTGTCAGCCTCGTTTTCACCAAGCAGCCAAATTAATACCTTCACTTTACAGATTTGTATTAAACAGAGCAGTCGCTGTTTTGATTATTTATGTTTTTATTTATCTGCACCATCCTTGTATTTTTCACTCAAACACAAATGGTGCAGTAGTTCAAGACTGTTCTCACAGTTTGGTACCTCAAATTACAAAGCTTCTTTTCATTTCATTTAAAAATGTATTTAGAACATGTAGAATACAAAAAAAATAAAGAAAAAGAGAATGATCATACCAATAAGTGGACAACCAGAAAGAAGTAGTATTTACATACAATGAAAAGCAAAAGAAAAGCAAATTGTCAAACACTTGATGCCTTGATTTATATATTCGAAAAGGAGTAAGAAGAAGTACAAACTTATTTAATCCCATCCCTTCTCCATAACTCATTCATTAATAATTAACCAGCTTCCTTATTGAGCCATACATATACTCTAATTAAATGTTCTTAAATTTGTCTACTATAATTACCTTTTATCTCTGTCATACAGAAATATGAATTAATTACTGATATAATTATCCTTATCAAACTATAAATTTGTTATCAATCCAGAATACCAATTCATTACTTATAATATAACTTAATCACAATACCAATTACTTACTTATATATTTAACTTAATCATATTGACTAGTTATCTTTTCGTATATGCGCATATTATTATTGATAATATACAATTTATAATATACAATATGCACATGCAATACAGCATACAATACACACACATATATATGTATACATTGCATATTGCACTACATGCGCACACTGCACACCACATACACATATATGTATACATACGTATATATGTATGTATATATATGTATATATATATATATACACAATACACAGCATCTGACCATGAATACATTATTCTAAATTTGATTTAGAATTTTAAATTTGCATTATTATTTACAGAAAAAATAGGAAGATAGACTAATACAGAATAAATATTAAGTAACCAATAAATAAATAAACAAACAGTAATAGATAAATAAACAGTAACCCCTGTAAACACCTTGTGATTGTCAAACCCCCACTTCATCCCTGTACCTTGTGAACATCATGTCTTTATACCTTATTTTAAACTGGTTTAAGTTTGGACATTGCTTTAGCTCCACAATGAAACTGTTCCATAGTTTCACTCCACAGATTGAGATACAGAAACTTTTCATGGTTGTCCAAATACTGTGAGTTTTAAAATGACCTGTTTAAATGTGTTACATACTCTGATGGTTGGAATCAAAATTCATCAAGGTTAAGTTTTTCAAGTTTATTTTTTATTCATATCACCTGAATCTGGCATTTATGTTGTTTGTTATTCAATTTGTAAATGTTAAATTATATGTTGGAATTGTTACATGATCAATAATGTGCTTTTGTAAGATGGAAGAATGATATTTGTATGTTATTTTATACTTGTATCAAGTTCACTGCACTTGTGGGTTTCAAATAGATGATAAAACAAGCAGAAATATTTTTTTGATTTTTATTGAACAATGATCATTATTATTATTTGTGTATGGGAGGAAACCAGAGTACCTGGTAAAACCCACGCATGCACGGAGAGAATACTCTACACAGACAGAGACCGATCACCAGTCCTTCCTCTGTGCGGCTACAGTGCTGATCACTCTGCCACCGTGCAGCCCTCAAACTATGGAAGTATGTGAACTCTCACAGTACACCACACCTCTAACCAGCAGGTTCGTATGGTGAACACTCACAGTACACCACACCTCTCCCCAGCAGGTTCGTATGGTGAACTCTCACAGTACACCACACCTCTAACCAGCAGGTTTGTATGGTGAACACTCACAGTACACCACACCTCTCCCAAGCAGGTTCGTATGGTGAACACTCACAGTACACCACACCTCTCCCCAGCAGGTTTGTATGGTGAACTCTCACAGTACACCACACCTCTCCCAAGCAGGAGGTTTGCTGGGAGAAAGTATGGTGAACACTCACAGTACACCATATCCCATATAGGAGCAAACACCGTCTTCTATATGGTCCCATAGACCCTGAAATTGTACACACAAGTGTAGTCAGGATTTCCCCAGTTGCTCTCGACTTGCAGCTTCACATGGCTGAAGACACCTGCTTCCTGATCCTGAGAGATAGAGAAATGAACAGAGAGAGTTAGTTGAGCACAAACCGAGAGGATGGGAAATAAGGGATATAATGAGTAGCCTACAATGAGGACAGACAAACTGTAATTCTTATGATATATTAACTTGTGGGTGAAATTTAAAAAATGCATGTGCATGTGTTTCGTTGCACGATGTAATACTCACAGACAGTTTGAAAGTCTGCAATGACTCGCCGTCCTGATCATAAAGAAAGGTTCCTAGTAGGGTACCTTCATCCTCTTTAGTCTTCATGCCCTGCAAGAGAGAAAGATAGAGATCCAGTTGAGCACCTTGTTGTTCTCCGTGTATGTGACGTCTGCAGTGTAACAATTTTAAATTTGTGACTTACATAGACAGCAAACATCTTTGGGCTGCTCGAGATGCTGCCAGTTGGCGACACGGTCTTTGAAATGTGACCCAGTGTCACATGGCTGATGGTCACTGGGTGGGACAGGGCTATGACTAAATGTCCACGCTCACCATCAAATGACCAGCAGCGTCCATCCACGATTGGTCCTCTCTGAAGAATGAAAGAGTATAAAAAAGAGTTTAGATGGTATGAGGTATAACAAAATAGACAGTAAAACAATCCAAATCATTAGATGATATTGCCAAACCGCATAGCCATGTGTTTTATGTGTGTAGTTCCTAGTTCCTACCTGAATCACAATACTTGGGTCTACAGGTCGTCTCCAAAGAGATGTCAGGGATGAAAGAAAACAGGTTGGTCCGGTGCATTGGTACGTTTCCGAGGACAATCGAGCTAAAACAAGGGCCCCTGCACACAAAAACACACACAAAGAAAGTGAAAAAGGGATCTCAAAACTAAAAATCACATGTGTGAATTACAATCTGACAGATAAAAATGATGAGGGTGATTTAGATGTCTCACCTTGCGACTCCAGGGCAACGTTGGGCATAGTGTCCCCTGGTGGCTCCTTGACCCGCTTTAACCTCAGCACACTGTCCTGCAGCATTCTCATCCGCTCCCCCATCCATTCATATGTGCTCAAGGCCTGTAAGTGACAGGAGATTAATTTGAATGGTGGATGTTGACATCATTGTGTGTTTCAACATGTAGGTGAGAACATATTCGGGCTGTGATTGTGTTTTATAGGTGCACATTAAGAATAAAAAGAAGGTCATACCGTATCCTCCTTGGTTGATGGGAAAAGTGACGCTGAGGGTCCTGAGTCAAAAGAGTTGCTGTTCATGGATAGAGCCAGGGTGAAGTATACAATTCCTGATGGACGGAGAGAAACAAAGTATTGGAGAAACAGGTCAGTGATGTTTAATTCAAAAGACAGACACTCTACAGTATAAAACACACAAGCTGATGAACAAGATATGATTGTTTGTAGAAGGAGAGATCGCTTACCAAGACACATGAGCAGCATGAAGAACAGCCAGCGAATAATGCCGTTCCAGCAGGCCCTGTTGGCCCCGCTTGCCCCGTTGGCCTCACTGGCCCCACTGGCCCAGTTGCCCCCGCTTTCCCTGTTGTCCCTGTTGTCCCCGCTGTCCCTGTTGTCCCCGCTGGCCCCGTTGGCCCCGCTGGCCCCGTTGGCCCCGCTGGCCCCGTTGGCCCCGTTGGCCCAGCTGGCCCAGCTGGCCCCATTGGCCCAAATGGCCCGGTTGCCCCCGCTGTCCCTGTTGGCCCAGCTGGCCTCGTTGCCCCATCTGGCCCCACTGGCCCCGCTGTCCCTGTTGGCCCAGCTGGCCCTGTTGGCCCCGTTGGCCCCACTGGCCCGGTTGCCTCCGCTGTCCCTTTTGGCCCCGCTGGCCTCGTTGCCCCAGCTGGCCCCATTGGCCCGGTTGCCCCCGCTGTCCCTGTTGGCCCCGCTGGCCTCGTTGCCCCAGCTGGCCCCACTGGCCCCGCTGTCCCTGTTGGCCCCGCTGGCCCAGTTGGCCCCGCTGGCCCAGTTGGCCCCAATGGCCCCAATGGCCCCTATGATCCCGCTGGCCATTTTCTTGGCGATGGACTTTCTCAGACCGTCTGGAGAAAACCTCCTTTTTCTGAAAGTATTGTATAATGAAAATGAGAAAGAGTGAGAGCTTTGAAGATGTATAATGAAGAACTTATGACTGTTAAACACATAGCCTGTGTATGCTACAGAACATACTGTATACAAGCATGACTGTGACACACACACTGACACACAAACATCAGCTTACTTGTACGTAGCCGTCTCCTTGTAGGAAATGACTTGTTGTCCTAGATGGTCGTAATATCCTGCGTTGGACAGTCGAAGGCTTCTACGTACCGTGACTGTAAACAAAACAAGAGAGCAGAGGAGGTGGTCAGTCACTCACTGACACAAGTTATGTCGTACACTTTGACTTTTCTAATCTGGGGCTGTCAAAGCTGTTGCACATCAGTGTTTTAGAAAAATCTGAAATAATGTACTTGCAAAAGCATATTTTTATGCCAGGTAAGTTAAAAAAGATCCAATCAGATCACCAACAAATCAAAACAATTCAGTGACACCAGAGATGATGGTCTGAACTGACTCACAGTTGTAAATATTTATAAATGAAATTTTTGCAATTAAATCAATCCCGTGCTCCATAAATTAATTTCTTCCTTGCACTTGTGTATTGATGAATAGCTTATTCTACATTCAATAACACAGGCTGGTCACCTGTCAACCAGTCCTCTATGGAAGTGTACGCTCACTCCTGAAACTTGAAGTAATCCACAGCAACTGGATCAACTCTGCTACTTAATTTATTTTAGAAGTTGCCTCAGTCTCTCCGTAAAACTGTCTCTCAGCTGCTTTGTGAATAGCTCTTAGGAAAAAACTCTTAGCTAGGAACTTTTAGGGCCAAATTTTAAAGAGAAGAAGTCAACTACTGATAACTTGAATTATGTCAGTTGGTAAAATCAGAATGAGATGGTGAGCATTTAGTAACACCTATTTCTACAGTATTACGTACGAATTCCGTAATGGAAAACAAAGACTTTACACACAGAGAGGACAATGATTACTTACACGACTCAACAAACCTATAAAAACCTTGTCAAAAATTACTGAAGAAATAGAGTTAAGATCGTATTTTGTTATTTGACCTTCCCAAGACATACTGTACGAGGTGAGAAATGAGAGAGAGAGAGAGATCAGTTCCTTTATATTTTAACATTCAACTTACATCATACTCTTTTAAGAGTTGATCCGTCGATTCCCCAAGGTACACCATCAAACACTAAATGACAACATCTCTGGTCATGTTGATGCTTGGAAGGCTTGGGGCCTGGAATGACAAAAATAAACATAGTTCAAGTTTTTTTTTGATAGATTTCAGTCAAAGACTCTTGATGCACCTGGAAAGACATTCATATTAGCTTTAATTCATGTAGCTGGTATGTCAATATACAGTCAAAAGATCACTTTCACCATCTGTGGCATATTCTACAGATGTCTAGACATTGAAACTGTAGTAATGTTGCTGGTATGATGTCAATAAAATGTCAAACGGTCATTTTAACTGTCTATCTTTGCTGTGAACCGCGCAGCACACGGAAAACAATAGAGGAGACCTGTAATCTGTAGCTGCACCGGAGCTGCGCTGCTCACGCGGCAGCGTGGCTGCTCTAACCTGACGCCGAAATAAAAAACAACAGGTTCCTCCATGCACAGCTCACATGCTCAGTCTGTCCCAACAGTGACTAGTTTACTGACCTCAAACCCGCATTCACTAACGAGGCTCGGTGTAATCTGTCAGCATGAGCTGCAAGCACTGTTTGAAAGTAACGCTACTCCAACAGAGTCAAAGTAAAAAGGCTCGGTTCGGTTCTACCATCTGAATCCTGCTGTGGCCTCATTGCACTGTGAACAGAGACATTAAACTGCGAGGCTCACAGAGCTTCCGTGAATCTGGGATTAACAGCAGCCAGAACATGCACTAAACACAATCACAAACTTTAGAGAGAGAGAAAGAGGAAATAACGCACTTTCAAAATGTAATGACAAACCCTGATTAAACTACTGATTTATAGGCTACAAAAGCTGAACAGTTGGTAACTGCTTTTAACAGTTTACTCGAGAAAACGAAATGTAGTAATGTCAATGTCTCCTATAATTAATCACCTCTGAGAGCAGGAAAGTTTGTTTAAGTTTAATTGTGCATGTTAATGCACAACTAAACAGGTGTGGGGTCTGGCTACTTGCTGACGTTAGCTAGCTCGTTAGTGTGGGGGATGGGTGGAAACTCCTATGAACATGTGTAAAAGTAGATTAGCTGGTATATTAAAAGGCATTATATCTGGTATAACGTTACACATGGGAAAGTCACATGAAATTGTGACACAGAGTCAATCTCTTCTTCAGTCCATAATGCCTTTAGTTGAATCAAAGATAACACAGACTGACTGTGAATACAGGCCTAGCTAAAGTTAACATTAGATAGTTGATTTTTGACTCATAGTGCAGTAAAGTTGGCATTTTTGGTAACTTGCAGTAACGTAAAACAATGTTAAACTGCTACAGCAACTTGGCTATAAATTGTTAGTTAATAACTAAACACAGTTAAACAGGTCTTACCTTTGTGAAAACGGTAAAATGGCGGTCCCTCAATGTGTGGCAGACAATGCTGGAAGTCCATGTGGCGCCAAAATGCCGTGAGCGGAAGTGTAGTAAAGTGATTGAAACTAAAGACATCCCAATGAGTAAAATGTATCAATTTTCTGCATCGTTAATACTGATAAATATAACTGATAAAATATAATTAAGTTCTACTCAGTGATTCATAGCTGATTTTACTCAAACAAAACTAAGTAAAATGCAATTAATAAATCATTCTAATTTGTTCAATTCAGCTCAATGTGATTCCAAACTGCATAAAGTCTTTTTTATTATGTAAAAGTTACTATTATTTATTAATTAAATATTAATTAACCCCAATCCCAGTTTTTACAGTGTAAGAGCCGGGCTATGACAACACATAAACACACAATAAAACACTTTTATTTTTTAACTTTGCAAGATGTAGAGAACAGTTGGGGTAAATTTTATGGTATTCTTTTCATTTGGACAAAAAGTTGCAATCTATGAAATCATTCAAATAAAAAAATAAAAAAAGTTGGTTTCATTTTTTTTGGAGAAAGTGAAAGTAAGTGATTTTTAGTTATAATTGTATTATTATAAAATGTCTCTGGTGCTAATGGATTTATAATCTGAATGTGATGCATTTCTATTCACTTAACCCTCCTGTTGTCTTCCCGTCGCCCATGCAACTTTTGCCTGGTTTGACTGTTTTTAAAGCATACATTATAAATGATCACCCAATTCTGTATTACACCTTTTTGGCCAACTTCATTCCAACTCATTACCACGAGTTTTACACTTTTATTTGGAATTCATGGTCACTAGACCTAATTTATATGAAATTAAAAAAGATCTGAAAAATATCCGAAAAAAAGTCTGAAAAAATGTCCCAAAAAAAAGTCTGAAAAAATGTCCCAAAAAAATGTCTGAAAGAAAAAATTCTGAAAATAAATATCTGAAAAAAAGTCTGAAAAAATGTCCCAAAAAAAAAATTTGAAAAATTTCAGACAGAAAAAGTCTGAAAAATTCTGAAAAAAAAAGTCTGAAAAAGATGTCCGAAAAAAAATTCTGAAAACAAATATCTGAAAAATTTCTGAAAATAAAAGTCTGAAAAAAAAGATCTGAAAAATGTCAAAAAAAAAAAAGATTTGAAAAATTTCGGACAAAAAAAGTCTAAAAAAAAGATCTAAAAAAAGTCTGAAAAAAAAGATTTGAAAAATTTCGGACAGAAAAAGTCTGAAAAAAGTCTGAAAAAAATATCTGAAAAAGATGTCCGAAAAAAATTTCTGAAAACAAATATCTGAAAAATTTCTGAAAATAAAAGTCTGAAAAAAAGTCTAAAAAAATGTCCCAAAAAAAAGACTTGAAAAATTTCGGACAAAAAAAGTCTAAAAAAAAGATCTAAAAAAAGTCAAAAAAAATATTTGAAAAATTTCGGACAGAAAAACTCTGAAAAAAGTCTGAAAAAAAGATCTGAAAAAAAGATCTGAAAAAGATGTCCGTAAAAAAATTCTGAAAACCAATATCTGAAAAATTTCTGAAAATAAAAGATCTGACAAATGTCCGAAAAAAAAGATTTGAAAAATTTCGGACAAAAAAAAGTCTGAAAAAAATATATCTAAAAAAAGTCTGAAAAAAAAGATTTGAAAAATTTCGGACAGAAAAAGTCCGAAAAAAGTCTGAAAAAAATATCTAAAAAAATTCTGAAAAAAATATCTGAAAAAGATTTCCAAAAAAAATTCGGAAAACAAATATCTGAAAAATTTCTGAAAATAAGTCTGAAAAAAAAGATCTGAAATAAAAGTCTGAAAAAAAATATCTGAAAAATGTCTGAAAAAGATGTCCGAAAAAATTTCTGAAAACAAATATCTGAAAAATTTCTGAAAATAAAAGTCTGAAAAAAAATATCTGAAAAATGTCCAAAAAAAAGACTTGAAAAATTTCGGACAAAAAAAGTCTGAAAAAAATATCTAAAAAAAGTCTGAAAAAAAAGATTTGAAAATAAATATCTGAAAAAAAGTCTAAAAAAATGTCCCAAAAAAAAGACTTGAAAAATTTCGGACAAAAAAGTCTAAAAAAAAGATCTAAAAAAAGTTTGAAAAAAAAGATTTGAAAAATTTCGGACAGAAAAAGTCTGAAAAAAATATCTGAAAAAATTCTGAAAAAAAATATCTGAAAAAGATGTCCGAAAAAAATTTCTGAAAACAAATATCTGAAAAATTTCTGAAAATAAAAGTCTGAAAAAAAGATCTGAAATAAAAGTCTAAAAAAAAGATCTGAAAAATGTCAAAAAAAAAGATTTGAAAAATTTCGGACAAAAAAAGTCAAAAAAAAATCTAAAAAAAGTCTGAAAAAAAAGATTTGAAAAATTTCGGACAGAAAAAGTCTGAAAAAAGTCTGAAAAAAATATATGAAAAAGATGTCCGAAAAAAAATTCTGAAAACAAATATCTGAAAAATTTCTGAAAATAAAAGTCTGAAAAAAAAGATCTGAAGTAAAAGTCTGTAAAAAAATATCTGAAAAATGTCCGAAAAAAATATTTGAAAAAAGTCAAAAAAAAAATATTTGAAAAATTTCGGATAGAAAAAGTCTGAAAAAAGTCTGAAAAAAATATCTGAAAAAAATTCTGAAAAAAATATCTGAAAAAGAGGTCCGTAAAAAAATTCTGAAAACCAATATCTGAAAAATTTCTGAAAATAAAAGTCTGAAAAAAAAGATCTGACAAATGTCCGAAAAAAAAGATTTGTAAAATTTCGGACAAAAAAAAGTCTAAAAAAAAATATCTAAAAAAAGTCTGAAAAAAAAGATTTGAAAAATTTCGGACAGAAAAAGTCCGAAAAAAGTCTGAAAAAAATATCTAAAAAATTTTGAAAAAAAATATCTGAAAAAGATTTCCAAAAAAAAATTCGGAAAACAAATATCTGAAAATAAGTCTGAAAAAAAAGATCTGAAATAAAAGTCTGAAAAAAATATCTGAAAAATGTCTGAAAAAGATGTCCGAAAAAAATTCTGAAAACAAATATCTGAAAAATTTCTGAAAATAAAAGTCTGACAAAAAATATCTGAAAAATGTCCAAAAAAAAGATTTGAAAAATTTCGGACAAAAAAAGTCTGAAAAAAATATCTAAAAAAAGTCTGAAAAAAAAGATTTGAAAAATTTCGGACAGAAAAAGTCTGAAAAAGTCTGAAAAAAAGATCTGAAAAAATTCTGAAAAGAAAGATCTGAAAAAGATGGTACCTCAAATTACAAAGCTTCTTTTCATTTCATTTAAAAATGTATTTAGAACATGTAGAATACAAAAAAAAATAAAGAAAAAGAGAATGATCATACCAATAAGTGGACAACCAGAAAGAAGTAGTATTTACATACAATGAAAAGCAAAGAAAAGCAAATTGTCAAACACTTGATGCCTTGATTTATATATTCGAAAAGGAGTAAGAAGAAGTACAAACTTATTTAATCCCATCCCTTCTCCATAACTCATTCATTAATAATTAACCAGCTTCCTTATTGAGCCATACATATACTCTAATTAAATGTTCTTAAATTTGTCTACTATAATTACCTTTTATCTCTGTCATACAGAAATATGAATTAATTACTGATATAATTATCCTTATCAAACTATAAATTTGTTATCAATCCAGAATACCAATTCATTACTTATAATATAACTTAATCACAATACCAATTACTTACTTATATATTTAACTTAATCATATTGACTAGTTATCTTTTCGTATATGCGCATATTATTATTGATAATATACAATTTATAATATACAATATGCACATGCACTACAACATACAATACACACACATACACACATATATATGTATACATTGCATATTGCACTACATGCGCACACTGCACACCACATACACATATATGTATACATACGTATATATGTATGTATATATATATATATATATATATATACACAATACACAGCATCTGACCATGAATACATTATTCTAAATTTGATTTAGAATTTTAAATTTGCATTATTATTTACAGAAAAAATAGGAAGATAGACTAATACAGAATAAATATTAAGTAACCAATAAATAAATAAACAAACAGTAATAGATAAATAAACAGTAACCCCTGTAAACACCTTGTGATTGTCAAACCCCCACTTCATCCCTGTACCTTGTGAACATCATGTCTTTATACCTTATTTTAAACTGGTTTAAGTTTGGACATTGCTTTAGCTCCACAATGAAACTGTTCCATAGTTTCACTCCACAGATTGAGATACAGAAACTTTTCATGGTTGTCCGAATACTGTGTTTTAAAATGACCTGTTTAAATGTGTTACATACTCTGATGGTTGGAATCAAAATTCATCAAGGTTAAGTTTTTCAAGTTTATTTTTTATTCATATCACCTGAATCTGGCATTTATGTTGTTTGTTATTCAATTTGTAAATGTTAAATTATATGTTGGAATTGTTACATGATCAATAATGTGCTTTTGTAAGATGGAAGAATGATATTTGTATGTTATTTTATACTTGTATCAAGTTCACTGCACTTGTGGGTTTCAAATAGATGATAAAACAAGCAGAAATATTTTTTTGAATTTTATTGAACAATGATCATTATTATTATTTGTGTATGGGAGGAAACCAGAGTACCTGGTAAAACCCATGCATGCACGGAGAGAATACTCTACACAGACAGAGACCGATCACCAGTCCTTCCTCTGTGCGGCTACAGTGCTGATCACTCTGCCACCGTGCAGCCCTCAAACTATGGAAGTATGTGAACTCTCACAGTACACCACACCTCTAACCAGCAGGTTCGTATGGTGAACACTCACAGTACACCACACCTCTCCCCAGCAGGTTCGTATGGTGAACTCTCACAGTACACCACACCTCTAACCAGCAGGTTTGTATGGTGAACACTCACAGTACACCACACCTCTCCCAAGCAGGTTCGTATGGTGAACACTCACAGTACACCACACCTCTCCCCAGCAGGTTTGTATGGTGAACTCTCACAGTACACCACACCTCTCCCAAGCAGGAGGTTTGCTGGGAGAAAGTATGGTGAACACTCACAGTACACCATATCCCATATAGGAGCAAACACCGTCTTCTATATGGTCCCATAGACCCTGAAATTGTACACACAAGTGTAGTCAGGATTTCCCCAGTTGCTCTCGACTTGCAGCTTCACATGGCTGAAGACACCTGCTTCCTGATCCTGAGAGATAGAGAAATGAACAGAGAGAGTTAGTTGAGCACAAACCGAGAGGATGGGAAATAAGGGATATAATGAGTAGCCTACAATGAGGACAGACAAACTGTAATTCTTATGATATATTAACTTGTGGGTGAAATTTAAAAAATGCATGTGCATGTGTTTCGTTGCACGATGTAATACTCACAGACAGTTTGAAAGTCTGCAATGACTCGCCGTCCTGATCATAAAGAAAGGTTCCTAGTAGGGTACCTTCATCCTCTTTAGTCTTCATGCCCTGCAAGAGAGAAAGATAGAGATCCAGTTGAGCACCTTGTTGTTCTCCGTGTATGTGACGTCTGCAGTGTAACAATTTTAAATTTGTGACTTACATAGACAGCAAACATCTTTGGGCTGCTCGAGATGCTGCCAGTTGGCGACACGGTCTTTGAAATGTGACCCAGTGTCACATGGCTGATGGTCACTGGGTGGGACAGGGCTATGACTAAATGTCCACGCTCACCATCAAATGACCAGCAGCGTCCATCCACGATTGGTCCTCCCTGAAGAATGAAAGAGTATAAAAAAGAGTTTAGATGGTATGAGGTATAACAAAATAGACAGTAAAACAATCCAAATCATTAGATGATATTGCCAAACCGCATAGCCATGTGTTTTATGTGTGTAGTTCCTAGTTCCTACCTGAATCACAATACTTGGGTCTACAGGTCGTCTCCAAAGAGATGTCAGGGATGAAAGAAAACAGGTTGGTCCGGTGCATTGGTACGTTTCCGAGGACAATCGAGCTAAAACAAGGGCCCCTGCACACAAAAACACACACAAAGAAAGTGAAAAAGGGATCTCAAAACTAAAAATCACATGTGTGAATTACAATCTGACAGATAAAAATGATGAGGGTGATTTAGATGTCTCACCTTGCGACTCCAGGGCAACGTTGGGCATAGTGTCCCCTGGTGGCTCCTTGACCCGCTTTAACCTCAGCACACTGTCCTGCAGCATTCTCATCCGCTCCCCCATCCATTCATATGTGCTCAAGGCCTGTAAGTGACAGGAGATTAATTTGAATGGTGGATGTTGACATCATTGTGTGTTTCAACATGTAGGTGAGAACATATTCGGGCTGTGATTGTGTTTTATAGGTGCACATTAAGAATAAAAAGAAGGTCATACCGTATCCTCCTTGGTTGATGGGAAAAGTGACGCTGAGGGTCCTGAGTCAAAAGAGTTGCTGTTCATGGATAGAGCCAGGGTGAAGTATACAATTCCTGATGGATGGAGAGAAACAAAGTATTGGAGAAACAGGTCAGTGATGTTTAATTCAAAAGACAGACACTCTACAGTATAAAACACACAAGCTGATGAACAAGATATGATTGTTTGTAGAAGGAGAGATCGCTTACCAAGACACATGAGCAGCATGAAGAACAGCCAGCGAATAATGCCGTTCCAGCAGGCCCTGTTGGCCCCGCTTGCCCCGTTGGCCTCACTGGCCCCACTGGCCCAGTTGCCCCCGCTTTCCCTGTTGGCCCCGCTGGCCCCACTGGCCCCGCTGTCCCTGTTGGCCCCACTGGCCCCGCTGTCCCTGTTGGCCCCGCTGGCCCTGTTGGCCGAGCTGGCCCCGCTGGCCCCATTGGCCCAAATGGCCCGGTTGCCCCCGCTCTCCCTGTTGGCCCCGCTGGCCTCGTTGCCCCATCTGGCCCCACTGGCCCCGCTGTCCCTGTTGGCCCCGCTGGCCCAGCTGGCCCTGTTGGCCCCGCTGACCCAGCTGGCCCCATTGGCCCGGTTGCCTCCGCTGTCCCTGTTGGCCCCGCTGGCCTCATTGCCCCAGCTGGCCCTGTTGGCCCCGCTGTCCCTGTTGGCCCCGCTGGCCCAGCTGGCCCCGTTGGCCCCACTGGCCCGGTTGCCCCCGCTGTCCCTGTTGTCCCTGTTGGCCCCGCTGGCCTCGTTGCCCCAGCTGGCCCCACTGGCCCGGTTGCCCCCGCTGTCCCTGTTGGCCCCGCTGGCCTCGTTGCCCCAGCTGGCCCCACTGGCCCGGTTGCCCCCGCTGTCCCTGTTGGCCTCGCTGGCCTCGTTGCCCCAGCTGGCACCACTGGCCCCGCTGTCCCAGTTGGCCCCAATGGCCCCAATGGCCCCTATGATCCCGCTGGCCATTTTCTTGGCGATGGACTTTCTCAGACCGTCTGGAGAAAACCTCCTTTTTCTGAAAGTATTGTATAATGAAAATGAGAAAGAGTGAGAGCTTTGAAGATGTATAATGAAGAACTTATGACTGTTAAACACATAGCCTGTGTATGCTACACAACATACTGTATACAAGCATGACTGTGACACACACACTGACACACAAACGTCAGCTTACTTGTACGTAGCCGTCTCCTTGTAGGAAATGACTCGTTGTCCTAGATGGTCGTAATATCCTGCGTTGGACAGTCGAAGGCTTCTACGTACCGTGACTGTAAACAAAACAAGAGAGCAGAGGAGGTGGTCAGTCACTCACTGACACAAGTTATGTCGTACACTTTGACTTTTCTAACTACAACACTTCTACTGTAAGAAGCAACTCAGTGCATGTCAATAGTTTTGTGTTTTTGAGTGTCAGACACACAGAAACCAAAAAAAAAAAGACTCTATGTCAGAGATGTGTGGATTCAACTAAAGCCATTTTTGAGGTTGTAGTTTGTGTTGGAGAGGATTTATAATCTGAATGTGATGCATTTCTATTCACTTAACCCTCCTGTTGTCTTCCCGTCGCCCATGCAACTTTTGCCTTCCCGGGTCAAAATTGACCCATTCTGGTTTGACTGTTTTTAAAGCATACATTATAAATGATCACCCAATTCTGTATAACACCTTTTTGGCCAACTTCATTCCAACTCATTACCACGAGTTTTACACTTTTATTTGGAATTCATGGTCACTAAACCTAATTTATATGAAATTAAAAAAGATCTGAAAAATATCCGAAAAAAAGTCTGAAAAAATGTCCCAAAAAAATTTCTGAAAAAATGTCCCAAAAAAAGTCTGAAAAAAAAAATTCTGAAAATAAATATCTGAAAAAATGTCTAAAAAATGTCCCAAAAAAAAGACTTGAAAAATTTCGGACAAAAAAAGTCTAAAAAAAAGATCTAAAAAAGGTCTGAAAAAAAACATTTGAAAAATTTCGGACAGAAAAAGTCTGAAAAAGTCTGAAAAAAATATCTGAAAAAATTCTGAAAAAAAAATCTGAAAAAGATGTCCGAAAAAAATTTCTGAAAACAAATATCTGAAAAATTTCTGAAAATAAAAGTCTGAAAAAAAGATCTGAAATAAAAGTCTAAAAAAAAAGATTTGAAAAATGTCAAAAAAAAAGATTTGAAAAATTTCGGACAAAAAAAGTCTAAAAAAAAATCTAAAAAAAGTCTGAAAAAAAAGATTTGAAAAATTTCGGACAGAAAAAGTCTGAAAAAAGTCTGAAAAAAATATCTGAAAAAGATGTCCGAAAAAAAATTCTGAAAACAAATATCTGAAAAATTTCTGAAAATAAAAGTCTGAAAAAAAAGATCTGAAATAAAAGTCTGTAAAAAATATCTGAAAAATGTCCGAAAAAAATATTTGAAAAAAGTCAAAAAAAAAATATTTGAAAAATTTCGGATAGAAAAACTCTGAAAAAAGTCTGAAAATAAAAGTCTGAAAAAAAAGATCTGACAAATGTCCGAAAAAAAAGATTTGAAAAATTTCGGACAAAAAAAAGTCTAAAAAAAAATATCTAAAAAAAGTCTGAAAAAAAATATCTGAAAAATGTCTGAAAAAGATGTCCGAAAAAATTTCTGAAAACAAATATCTGAAAAATTTCTGAAAATAAAAGTCTGAAAAAAATATCTGAAATAAAAGTCTGAAAAAAAATATCTGAAAAATGTCCAAAAAAAAGATTTGAAAAATTTCGGACAAAAAAAGTCTGAAAAAAATATCTAAAAAAAGTCTGAAAAAAAAGATTTGAAAAATTTCGGACAGAAAAAGTCTGAAAAAGTCTGAAAAAAAGATCTGAAAAAATTCTGAAAAAAAAGATCTGAAAAAGATGTCCGAAAAAAAATTCTGAAAACAAATATCTGTCGTGTCAATTTGACCCGAAGACAGGAGGGTTCTACTTCTGACAACACTTTAAGCAAGAAATAGGCGATGCCACTGCTGAATCTCCTGGCGACTGCTTCTCCTGCATTGAGACACCCTCCATCACGGATCTGGTGGAAATGCAGGTCGAGCATGTACAGGCAGCAGCATGGAGGCGGGCCGGTCCAGCTTCATAGTCGTGGATCTTTCTTCAGTGTCAGCCTCGTTTTCACCAAGCAGCCAAATTAATACCCTCACTTTACAGATTTGTATTAAACAGAGCAGTCGCTGTTTTGATTATTTATGTTTTTATTTATCTGCACCATCCTTGTATTTTTCACTCAAACACAAATGGTGCAGTAGTTCAAGACTGTTCTCACAGTTTGGTACCTCAAATTACAAAGCTTCTTTTCATTTCATTTAAAAATGTATTTAGAACATGTAGAATACAAAAAAAAAAGAAAAAGAGAATGATCATACCAACAAGTGGACAACCAGAAAGAAGTAGTATTTACATACAATGAAAAGCAAAAGAAAAGCAAATTGTCAAACACTTGATGCCTTGATTTATATATTCGAAAAGGAGTAAGAAGAAGTACAAACTTATTTAATCCCATCCCTTCTCCATAACTCATTCATTAATAATTAACCAGCTTCCTTATTGAGCCATACATATACTCTAATTAAATGTTCTTAAATTTGTCTACTATAATTACCTTTTATCTCTGTCATACAGAAATATGAATTAATTACTGATATAATTATCCTTATCAAACTATAAATTTGTTATCAATCCAGAATACCAATTCATTACTTATAATATAACTTAATCACAATACCAATTACTTACTTATATATTTAACTTAATCATATTGACTAGTTATCTTTTCGTATATGCGCATATTATTATTGATAATATACAATTTATAATATACAATATGCACATGCAATACAACATACAATACACATACATACACACATATATATGTATACATTGCATATTGCACTACATGCGCACACTGCACACCACATACACATATACATATATGTATACATACGTATATATGTATATATATATATATATATATATACAATACACAGCATCTGACCATGAATACATTATTCTAAATTTGATTTAGAATTTTAAATTTGCATTATTATTTACAGAAAAAATAGGAAGATAGACTAATACAGAATAAATATTAAGTAACCAATAAATAAATAAACAAACAGTGTGCACCTGGTCCTCATCTCTTTTTACCAAGAGAGCACATTTAGTCGCGAGCTCTTTCAGAGGGACATCAGGAAGTCTGGCATCAAGGTAACACACCAATACATTATATTCTTCTCTATACTCCTGCAGTAAAGACCTCAATTGTTCTGTCTCACAGAGAACAAATAGAATAGAAAACATATTATAAATGAGGAAGGGATATTAATGTTATTGTTTTATGTCTTCCTGTCTGTCGCCCTCATCTCAAAAGGGGATTGTGAAATCCGTGCTGTCTGAGGAAAGAGAAGCTCGCTGTTTACGCCACAACCTAAAGTTAAAGGTAAGTTAAGGTTCAATCTTTCATCACTCTAAACATACAGGAACGCTAGTTTAACTTTAATTTCAGAGTAATGTTACCTGACACGTGTTATTATATGAGGCTACGACACACTGTGTTTATGCTGGGGACATTATTTGGACACTGTAGTTGACAAAAGGTCGTTTTACTACTCAACATGTAGGCTACAGCCAGTACCAGTATACTCCCCTTAGGCACATGTGTATTGTATCAGCAATCTATTCCTTCATTCATCTATTTATTATTTCTTTAAGCATGTTATACTGTGTCAGTCATAATCAGTTGTTATTTTATTGTTATATAATACTTTGGCTATGCATCTTCTATAGTAGGCCTATGATACTAATAATAATAATATTCCAACTGAAACATTATGTTTGTATATTTACCCACAGTGTTAATTAGGGATGCACTGATACTGATACTGGATCGGATATTGGGCCGATATTGACTCAAATAGCCGGATTGGATATCTGTGACAATGGTGCCGATATAATAAATTACATTTTATGTTTATATACTATATACATTATATACAGGAATTTAAATTTTTAATTTTCTTTTTTCCATGTTAAAAGTTTTTTTTTTTAGGGGGGTTCCTTATCCGATGAGAGGCTCACACTGTAAAAGACGGATGCAAATTTGTGATTTGGGGTCATACAAATAAAATTGACTTGACTTTAAGTTTTGTCCAATTTTTTTGCTGCATTAAAAAGGTTTACACCTGAATTCCTGTTAATTTTGAAGATTTTTTTTTTTTTGCCAAGTTGCTGATGTATGATTTATTATTTTAATGATAAATAACAATTAAATAGATTCACATTTAGTTTGACAAAGTTATAAGCAATGTTTAAGTCAAGCCTGATGTTGCCTTTTACACATACAGGAATGATCCCAGTCACTTCCACACAGTGAGACATACAGCTTACTAATTAAACACTGGTAGCCCAGGTATCGCTATCGGTATCGCTATCGGGACTTAAAAAGTTGAATCGGTGCATCCTTAGTGTTAATACTTAAAATGCTTTCCTATGTTATTTGTATCCTATATATCACACTGTAATATATTATAGAATGCCCATTGGCTGGAATCAACACCAGCCAGACAGACAGGTATGCAGAGCTGAGGTGTTTGAGCTCTTCATTCACGTTTTAGGAGCAGTGTCCCAGTCAGGGTGCTCCTACATATTACACAGAGACACAGTCTGAATTTCTACAGTGAATAAAAGATACTAGGAGATATTGGGTTTTGGGTCCTCCACAAGAAAATGCAATGTTTTTTTACTTAAAACTATGCAATTTTTACATAATTTTAGACCATTATTATTACAATAGACAACTCAAAAATGAAACATTTACTATAGTTGAATAATTATTTTATTATTACACACATCACAGCCTTCATCTGGACATTTAGTTTTTCTGGAAAATGTTTGCCCTGTAAAATCATATTCTATAAATCATAAGAGAAAATCCAGAAAACTTTGAAATAATGTTTCACTAATTATATTCACAACTAAAAAAAGTTATGACGAACAGCTCAGAAATTATTTTACCAAAGTGCCGTGAAGGATGTAGGCCTCCCCTGTGCCGTGCGTCGGATCTCCCAGAGAACCTGATAAAGAGAGGGCAAAAAAAGAGTACCGACAGCTTTTGTTCTTGTAACGGTAGGCGATCTTCAGCGAGTCTTTAGTCAGTGGTAAACTTAGCAAATATCTCACAAGCAGCATCACTATTTTACTAGTTAAATAAGAACTAGGTGTTCATCTGTTGTCGTTTAAACTGACGTACATCTAAACTGTGGGTCTGTGGGAATGGGGCCGGACTCTCCGGTTCTGCAGGTCGATGAATCTCTCAGTGTACGTCCTGTAGTCCATAACACCTTAATAAAGACTTGTTTGTTACCAGGTCGACCTGATGGCTACCGGTGGTTGCTCCACTGTTACATTTGTTGGTACATGTGCGAATAACTTCTACTTTCAAGGTAAAAGTGATGTCATATTTTTCCCTTCTTAGTAGGTCATTATTACTATTATATGGTATAACTTATTGTATACATCATAATGTTGTCTATTCTTTTCTTTCCTGTTTGTATATACATCCTGAAATCATCTCCTTTGTCCACTGCTCTCTGTTTAAAGTGGCAGCAGAGACAGGTAAGGCAATTCATGTATTGTTTTTTAAAAATACTCAGTCCTACATTTATAGTAGAATATACAAGTAGTGATTCCAGGTGTGTGACATTACTACTGTTATAACACGTATTTGTCTCAAAAATGCAGAAGTGGATGGAGACTGTTTCAAGATTACCGAACGGTGCCTCAATCATTGGGTCCGAAGCACGGACAACAAGTTCCTGCACTTATGTGACGAACAATTTCGAGTACAAAACTTAAGCAGCGATCAGCTAAGCCAGCAAGGTAAGAGGCAGCCAAATACTTCAGCATGTATGAAATTCCTGCTGTTTGCCAGAAAGGTGTTCCACACACTGGATATATACAGTATATGCCAGATGTCTAACGTTATTGCATGTGAACAGGCGAAGCTTCCGTCATGCAAAACTTAAATCATTGTCAGATTTCTTGTTTTTTCAGTGAAGTGCTGCGTTTTCCTCTTGCTTATCCTGTGTTTTCCTTTTAGACTGCCAATTCAAAATCCAGACTTACAAAGACATCCCAGGGGGAAAAGGGGGGATGGCAGCCATGCTATATGTCAAAATAAATGAGAAGAACATGGTGGCATGCTGCAGTCAGCAGAATGATGTTTATGCTGAGGAAATGGTGAGTATGAACAAAGAATTTACAGTTATTTACAGTGTGTGGCGTGAGGGTGAGGGTGAGGGTGAGGGTGTTGGAATGATCAGATGAGATCAAGATTAAAAATGAGAGGAGCCTTCTGTGTGTTCTCTGTTGACTCCACTCGTTTGCTTGCTTTTCTCACTTATGTTTCTCTTCTTGTGCACTGATTCGCTTAAGCTGAACAGCCAATCAGAGTGATTTCACCGCCGCCAATTCGACATGCTGAATCGGCCAAAAAAGATTTGATACGGGCAGACTAGTGCCAATGGTGCGGCACACACCGCAAAAACTAGGGCAGCAGATACTCACCAACCAATTTTAATTCCTACGCCTAAAACTCTTCATAGTTTTAAAGAAATTAATACAGCTTATATACACAAACTCAAAGGCTAATTAAAATACACCTTAATAATGAATCTTCATTAATCTGATTTCTTGAAAGGACCAGAGACCATATCATACAACCAAGTTCATACAATCATTTTTTTCCATTCTCTTGGAAGCAAAAAAAAAATAAAGGAAAACAAATCCAACCTGGAATAGTAGGTGATATTTATTGCGACTTTCTTGAATTTGAATAACTTACAGCATCACAAAAGAAGTTGAAGAAATTTAAATTTCTTTTAGCTTTACAATCTATAACCACAGCAAAACTACCCTCAAGACAACTATAGTTGTGTTTATATACTGTATATACAGACTATATATATATATGTATATATATATATGTATATATATATACATATATATATATATAAACTGGAAAAGTTCGGAAACTTGTGTTTGGTGGATTATTTCTCTGTTGTTACAATGTTAATTGGCATTGTATTTTACATCGTTGGAAAGCCTGTTTATTCACCTTCGCAATGATGTCCCACTTGTAAGGATCATGCATTTGTGGGATGAGCAGCACAGCTGATTATGCGGGTAGCGCCCAAGAAGAATTTGCCAAAATGCTCCGTCAATGGTAAACAGTGTATTCTCCTGTTGGAATTGACTCTTGTTTTGAGTTGTTTGGTGGATTGGATGATTGAACTCTCTATCAGTAACAAGGAACAAACTAGATATATTGGCAATTTTACACTTTATTCATTTAATACACCGTCAGGAGCCTCAGTAGAGGTGGAAGATCCATACGCAGCCACAACAGCCTGGCACCTCCTCCTCATGCTGGTCACCAACCTGGTCACACGTTGCTGTGGGATGGCGTTCCATTCCTCAACCAGGATTCATTGCAGGCCAGCCAGCGTGGTTGTGTTGGTCACTCTAACACGTACAAGCTGATCCCACAAGTGTTCAATTGGGTTGAGGTCTGGACTCTTGGCAGGCTGTTCCATTCTCTCTACTCCCACATTGTGGAAGTAGTCTGTGATAACCCTGGCTCTGTGGGGGCGAGCGTTGTCATCTTGGAGGATGGAGTTAGGTCCCAGATTGTGGAGATATGGGATCTCCACTGGCTGCAGAATCTCATCCTGATATCTCCCTGCATTGAGATGACCTTCAATGATGACGAGCCTTGTTTTGCCAGTGAGGGAGATGCCGACCACCAAAAGTTGTTACTCCATCGGTGCAACAATCAGTGTAGCGTTCTCTGCGTCGTCTCTATACTTTGACCCTGCCTTCCAACTTCCGCAGACAGAACCTGGACTCATCACTGAACATGACATTCCCCCTCATGTTCAGGTTCCATTGTCTGTGTTGTCGACACCAGCGCAAATGGGCCTGACGGTGAAGGGCAGTCATTGCAGGCTTCCTGGTAGCCTTATGACAATACACTGTTTACCATTGGCAGAGCATTTTGGCAAATTTTTCTTGGGCGCTCCCCACATAATCAGCTGTGCTGCTCATCCCACAAATGCATAATCCTTAAAAGTTGGACATCATTGCGAAGGTAAATAAACAGGCTTTCCAACAATGTAAAATACAATGCCAATTAGCATTGTAACAACAGAGAAATAATCGACCAAACACAAGTTTCCGAACTTTGTTTTTCCAGTATATATAATATATATGGTTGTCTGTCTCTGTGTCAGCCCTGAGCCAGCAGTTACAGATAATGAATGGGTGAATAATGAATATTATACTGTGTATATATATATATATATATATATATACACTGACAGTATATATATGTGTGTGTGTAATTGTATGTAATATATGTTTGATGACATGCCTGTATCTGTGCTAGCTCAGAGGATTGTGGCACAAACAACATATGACTGTTACATAGTTATTATATTTATTACGTAATGGAATATGGAGCCAGAGGCTTCATAATATATATTTACCGGTAAAGTTGTTAATATGACATTCACGGGTGTTACTGACTGAATTTGCAAGTTGACGAGGATCACCTGAATGTTTATTAAACTAGTGATAAACATGCAATAATTTATGGGAAAATAAAGGCAGCCAAAGATGCACCAGTTTTATCTGCAAGTGCAAACAATCCCCTCATTTATTCTTATAACCATGTACAGTATGTTAAGATTCATCCTGTACTGCTTAGGCTTTCCATTCTGTTGACTGCATCCTGTCCACTGTGCAGCAGTGTGACGGAACAGACGAGTAAATCAGGTTTGCCATGTGTTTTTCTATAGACTCTTCCAAGCAGTATTGAGGAAACCACACACAAGGCAGTGTTCTACATGACCCATCTCTCAGCATCTAACACGTATATGTTTGAGTCCTCTATGTGCCCGTCCAATTTCCTGGGATTTCAGTCCGATGGGGACAATCCCTCTCTGCAAAAACTGGTCTTGCGTCATAAAGACAAAGGTACAGATGAACCGGATGAAGCTTGTGAGGTTACGCTTCTGAATGAGATCAAAATGTCATAACAAAATCATCCTGTTTGTCTCACTAAGGATAAATTGCAATATGGACAACCTGCAATATAGTTTTTTTTTCTATGTGCAGCTTCACAATACAGGACTGCTCTCACATACAGAAACAAGACTAGTGCAGTACCGCTGACACAGTATAGAGTATACATATGTTGTGTGTCAGTCAGCAGAGATCAGCTGTTTTTTTGTTATTTTGAAGAAACTGGAGTTTTGAATTGAAGAAAAGATTTTCCTTCATTGTGTCATTTAGTAATTTAAATCTAATCAATCACAACCTAACTGGAATCACAAAGAACCCCAGTGACGTGTTCAATATTAAATGACATCAATTGTATAAACTATCTAATTGAACCAACAATCTAAGAAATAATTGAAAAAAAAACCTATTAATTTTTATAAATAAGATATAGAAATAGAGTTTTATTTGCAATAATTTGTATTTAATTACATTTTTATTTCAAAGTGCCCTTTTTTAAAAGTATCTATTTCATAACGACATTTGGTTTTATTCATGTACATAACTACTTATTTATGTAATATTGAACACTTTGGGTTCCACAGCAGATATTTTGGCTGTGAGAGCACTACCTCACATAAATTGATTACACCAGTGAAATTTAATGGACTGAATTACAATTGGATGGTGCACCTTGATACAACCAAAGTAGCCTGTTTGTTTTCATATAGCAGGTCACGCTATTTCAGCTATTAACAGTAACTTAGTGTCATGAATGTACTTTTTTGTAGATGTGATTACATTTTTATAGTTGTGTCACACATTTAAAATGTGCAGATAATTTGTTTGACTTTTTAATACAGTATATAATCATTTTTATATTTTATATATACTTGTTGTACTCTTCTGTCATTGTATACATTGTGTGTATTGTTAGGTATAAAATGTCAATAAATGAAAAACATCTATATCTATATCTATATCTCTCACACTTTTTAAAACCACATCTGTTATCAAAGACACTCAGATCCGCTGAGCAGTTGCGTCTGACTGCCCCGAGGTCAGAGTTGAAGCTCAGGGGTCACCTAGCCTTTTCAGTTGCAGTTCCAAACCTCTGGATCGCTCTGCCGCCACATGTTCGGCCGTGCCCTACACTGCCTGTTTTTAAATCTAGCCTGAAAACACACTTTTATTCCTTGGCTTTTGGCTCGGCACGAGAGTTGCCTTTTTAAAATCCTTTTTTCCTTTCCAATTGGTCTTAACGCTTTGTGTTGTTTTTATGTATAATTGTACAGCACTTTGGTCAACTTTTGATGTTTTTAAATGTGCTTTATGAATAGATTTGGATTGGATTGGATTGGAAGATCTCGTGACCCCACCTGTGAATCTTTAGCGACCCCTAGTGGGGGGTCAGGACTCCAACATTATGGACGAGTGGTTTACGGCACAGTACAGTTTCCAGAATATAAAGAAGGTGGTTATTCATAAAACACACTTTGTGTTTGACTTCTCTGTAGAATTTCTGTCATTTTCTGCTCAGCTCGTGTTGGCCCTCTGGTGGCTAGACCATGTCTTACTTGTATTTGTGTTCTACTTGTTAACAGTCATCAGATGTGTTTACAAGCAATGTTAGAGTCACAATATTGATTGAAACACTATAAGTCAAATGTTACATCTGCCCCCAGGTGCAGGCACGATTGTAACAGCATATGGGGGCAATTGAAACAATACAAGTAATACCTTCATAGATACTAAGGACCAAAATAAACTACCATTAATAAACTTATAGTTAAAACAATTTAATATCCATTGAAAAATCAAATACTTTCATACCTAAGAAACTGTGACAAGTATGAGATATCAGTTTGTCCTTTGGCAGGCATCATCACAGACCATTAGTGGAGCGGATAACATCACTTTTACGCAAATAGTGATACAAGCACCAAATTTGGCATGATGATTGCCGAGGGGTCACTAAGCAAATGTAAACGACTGGCCACTTGAAAATCGACGGCCAGTTAGCAGATTGACCTGCTGATAATAATTTCTCTTACAGAAATTCATCCAGTTGGTCAATTTGAATGATCTTGGTGTCAAATTATCTGTTTTCTAGCATGCTGGATCAAATGTTGACAGTTTCAGATGCATTTAACCTTTGCAGGGGCACTAGGCAGGGATGTGCTCTGAGTCCCTTGCTGTTTGCTCTAGCATTGGAGTCTCTTCCAGAAACAATTAGGGCTCACACTGAGATTTTTGGTTACAACACGGAATATACTTCAAATAAAATGTTGCTGAATGCGGACGATATTTTGATGTACATAACAAGGCCACTGTCTTCCATTCCTATCATATTGGAGACGATTGACTTATTTAGTTCCTTTTCGGGATATAAGATAAATTGGAGCAAGCGCGAACTGATGCCGGTGCGGTGTGAAGACCCAAGCATGCTCGAACAGATTCCATTCAAACTGGCTTTGGAAAAATTTCCGTATTTGGGGGTAGAGATCACGAAGAAATATAACTCCCTATTTGAAGCAAATTTTATGACTATGTTAGAAAACTTAAGGACCAAATTAGAGTTTTGGAAAACCCTTCCAATTTCTCTAATAGGCAGAGTGAACGCAGTTAAAATGTCTCCCTCAACTGTTATACCTCTTTCAAAACACACCTAAATATCTTACAAAGAGCTTTTTTTAAAAACTGGACTTTGTAATTCTACCATTTATCTAGAGCTATAAATCCCATAGCATTAGGAAATATCATCTGTGCAAGCATAAGGGAGATGGGGGGCTGGCTCTACCAGATTTCAGGCTATATTATTGGGCAGCAAACATTCGATGTGTTTCCTATTGGCTGGATGAGACGATTGTTCTCGACAGCTGGCTGGATATGGAGCGAGAGGACTGTCTACCCAGCTCACTTAGTGCTATTGTAATGTCTCCCATTCGACTCAAAAAAACATGTTATAATTACAATCCGATTATTCATAGTACCACTCTAATTTGGAAACAAATAACCAAACATTTTAAACTTAGAGCTCTATCCTTTACACTTCCGATATCGGCAAACCTGTCTTTCACTCCTTCAACCCTAGATGGAGCCTTTGATCAATGGAAAGAATCAGGACTGAGTAGTGTTGGGGTACGTTTGCTTCCTTCCAGCAGCTGTCACAAACTGATTTTTTTAGATATCTCCAGATTAGATACTTTGTGAAAACTCATCTTCACAATTTTGAGAGTGCAACACCTGATAAACTAGACCAGTGTCTGAGAGACTGTATAGTAGATAAACATCCAGTTTCATTTATATACAATACATTGCAAGACCTGTACCTTTGTCTTTATGACGCAAGACCAGTTTTTGCAGAGAGGGATTGTCCTCATCGGACTGAAATCCCAGGAAATAGGACGGGTACATAGAGGACTCAAACATATACATGTTAGATGCTGAGAGATGGGTCATGTAGAACACTGCCTTGTGTGTGGTTTCCTCAATACTGCTTGGAGGAGTCTATAGAAAAACACATGGCAAACCTGATTTACTCGTCTGTTCCGTCACACTGCTGCACAGTGGACAGGATGCAGTCAACAGAATGGAAAGCCTAAGCAGTACAGGATGAATCTTAACATACTGTACATGGTTATAAGAATAAATGAGGGGATTGTTTGCACTTGCAGATAAAACTGGTGCATCTTTGGCTACCTTTATTTTCCCATAAATTATTGCATGTTTATCACTAGTTTAATAAACATTCAGGTGATCCACGTCAACTTACAAATTCAGTCAGTAACACACGTAAATGTCATATTAACAACTTTACCGGTAAATATAGGCATCAAGGAACTAACGGTAACGAAGGTCGCCTGTTGCGTCGCCTCACGTTGCGTATTGGCAACGTGAGGCGTGTATTTGGCCAAAAATTTGCACTTGAACACATCGCAAAGACTACAGCCGACGGCCAGTTAGCACATATTTGGAATTAAAATTGGTTGGTGAGTATCTGCTGCCCTAGTTTTTGCGGTGTGTGCCGCACCGTTGGCACTAGTCTGCCCGTGTCGGAGGCGTTTTGGCCCCAGACTGGACCTTCACGCCACACACTGTAAATAACTGTAAATTATTTGTTCATACTCACCATTTCCTCAGCATAAACATCATTCTGCTGACTGCAGCATGCCACCATGTTCTTCTCATTCATTATGACATACAGCATGGCTGCCATCCCCTCTTTTCCCCCTGGGATGTCTTTGTAAGTCTGGATTTTGAATTTGCAGTCTAAAAGGAAAACACAGGATAAGCAAGAGGAAAACGCAGCATTTCTGCATATACTGTATATATCCAGTGTGTGGTACACCTTTCTGGCAAACAGCAGGGAATTTCATACATGCTGAAGTATTTGGCTGCCTCTTACCTTGCTGGCTTAGCTGATCGCTGCTTAAGTTTTGTACTCGAAATTGTTTGTCACATAAGTGCAGGAATTTGTTGTCCGTGCTTCGGATCCAGTGATTGAGGCACCGGTTGGTAATCTTGAAACCGTCTCCATCCACTTCTGCATTTTTGAGGCAAATACGTGTTTTAACAGTAGTAATGTCACACACCTGGAATCACTACTTGTATATTCTACTATAAATGTAGGACTGTGTATTTTTAAAAAACAATACATGAATTGCCTTACCTGTCTCTGCTGCCACTTTAAACAGAGAGCAGTGAACAAAAGAGATGATTTCAGGATGTATATACAAACAGGAAAGAAAAGAATAGACAACATTATGATGTATACAATAAGTTATACCATATAATAGTAATAATGACATCACTTTTACCTTGAAAGTAGAAGTTATTCGCACATGTACCAACAAATGTAACAGTGGAGCAACCACCGGTAGCCATCAGGTCGACCTGGTAACAAACAAGTCTTTATTAAGGTGTTATGGACTACAGGACGTACACTGAGAGATTCATCGACCTGCAGAACCGGAGAGTCTGGCCCCATTCCCACAGACCCACAGTTTAGATGTACGTCAGTTTAAACGACAACAGATGAACACCTGTATGGAAACATAAGGACCTCTTAATGTCCATAATACTACAAGATATTTCCAATAAGGAGCCCAGCATCATCAGCTATTCACACTATTTTAACTCCATCAGGCACAGGGGAGGCCTACATCCTTCACGTCCCTTTTGTAAAATAATTACTGAGCTGTTCGTCATAACCTTTTTTAGTTGTGAATATAATTAGTGAAACATTATTTCAAAGTTTTCTGAATTTTCTCTTACGATTTATAGAATATGATTTTAAAGGGTAAACATTTCCAGAAAAACTAAATGTTCAGACAATAAAATAATTATTCAACTATAGTAAGTTTTTTATTTAAGCTTTTTTTTTTTTTTCAGCCAATAGGCATCCTATATAATATATTACAGTGTTATATAGGATACAAATAACATAGGAAAGTATTTTAAGTATTAACACTAGTGATGCACCGATTCAACTTTTTCAATCCCGATACCAATACCTGGGCTTTGGGTATCAGCCAATACTGAGTACCGATCTGATACCAGTGTTTAATTGAGGTAATGTAATTAATTTAATGTAATGTAATGTAAGTCAAAATCAGGCTTGACTTAAACATTGCTTATAACTTTGTCAAACTTAATGTGACAACTAAATACACAGATATAAATCTATTTAATTGTTATTTATCATTAAAACAATAAATCATACACCAGAAACTTGGCAATAATTAACAGGAATTCAGGTGTAAACCTTTTTAATGCAACAACAAAATTGGTCAAAACTTAAAGTCAAGTCAATTTTTTTTGTATAACCCCAAATTGCAAATTTCCCTCAGGGGGCTTCATAATCTGTACATGAAACGACACCCTCCGTCTTTTACAGTGTGACCCTCTCATCGGATAAGGAAACCCCACTTCTCACCCCACCCAAAAAAAATAAATTTTAACGGGGGAAAAAAGAAAATTAAAAATTAAAATTCCAGTATATAATTGATATAGTATATAAACATAAAATGTAATTTATTAGATTGGCACCATTGTCAACGATATCCGATCCGGCTATTTGAGTCAATATTGGACCGATCCAGTATCAGTATCAGTGCATCCCTAATTATCACTGTGGGTAAATATACAAACATACCACCTTAACCCTATAATGTTTCAGTTGGAATATTATTATTAGTATTATAGGCCTACTATAGAAGATGCATAGCCCAAGTATTATATAACAATAAAATAACAACTGATTATGACTGACACAGTATAACATGCTTAACGGTCTCATATTATGCTCATTTCCAGGTTCTTCGATGTATTTTAATGTTGTACTAGAACATGTTTACATGCTGTAATGTTCAAAAAACCCTTTATTCTTCTCATACTGTCTGCCTCGGTCTGCCTGCATAAAGCCTCTTTCACCCTCTGTCTGAAAAACTCTGATTTAGAGCCTGTCTCCTCCCACTCTGCTCTGATTGGTCAGCGTTTCCTGGTCTCTGCTGTCAATCAAACACCCTCAACACAGCTTCTTTAAAGGTCCATTTGTGAGAAATGACCGACAGATTCATCCCAGAGGAGCTGTGAGCAGATAGTTCTATTTACATGGGAGATACAGAGCTAACATGTTAGCATGTTCGCTGTGTAAACACAGCGAACATCAGTGTTGAAAATAGAAGATGTGAAACAGTAGTCAGTTAATTATTTCTGGTAAAAGACACCTGATAAATGTGTGAAATTAATCAGATATCATGACTACAGACCGGTTAACGTAACACTTTCCATGTTGAAATAGACTTTCTCCAGTACCATGTCAACATTAGTGAAGGTGGAATTACTGATCTTATATAAAAACTGCTCAGTAACTACAGTATCAGCAGCTACTGGGAGGACTTATAGGGTACTGCGTCCATGATTCAGAGTAACGGTTTTACTTGTCAGACAGTTATTGCCATATTTATGCTGTGAAATGTTTGTCAAAGCTGCAGGTTATCTGTTCACATTCAAAATGCTGTGTATGATTAATATTGTCATCTGTCTAACCAAATAAAGTTTGACAGTGAAACAGAAATGTGTTGTGTTGCTTACAGTCACTATTTATTACCTGTACCGTTCTACATGCATGCCATGAAATATTTTTTTTCATATCAAACAGTGTAATTACATAAAGCCTTTGTGAAAGAACATGTTATATTTAGATGATGGGAGTACATGAAGACTGTTCTGCTGGTTCTTGCAGACTAACAGAAGTAGAAGCAGACTTTGCTTAGTCACCGACGTCACCAGCTTAACCCTTGTGTGGTGTTCGGGGTCTGTGGGACCCGTTTTCAATGTTTACTAAAAGAAAAATGATGTGATTCATTATTTTTTCAACCTCAGACTCATTGACTTTGGCTCATTTTCTATGAAGAACATATAAAAGAACACATTTTTCAATGACTGCACACTGTACACCCCCCTACACAATCATATTACATATGTGATGTTCGTGTCCTCTGGACTCCCGAGTGAGATAAATGTCTGGAAATTATAGGTGCTGTTTACAGTACCTACACTCTGTCATCCTCTGACCTGGGCCTGCTGTAAGTGTGTGTTTGTGTGTTTGTTTCTATGTGTGTGAGTTTTGTCTTTCTGTTCCTGCTGTTCCCGCATGAGGTTGTTACATTTCAAGCACCGACACCTGTCTGCTCCCACATTCCCGCACATTTTACCCTCTGTCTTGCGGGAACTAGTCTATATTTTCTCTGCACTATATCCCAGCTGCCATATGCTGTCTATATTGCTTGTAATTGGGATAAAGTAAACATCTGTTAAGTATTTTTACATAGATTGTTATGGCTGTATTGATTTAAAAACCCAATAATGGTGTGGGTCCAACAGACCGGCGGACATTGGCTGAGAAACAAAAACATGAACACTACACAAGGGTTAAGGACGTGCAGATCAGCGTTTTTTCAGACCCATTTTCAGACAGATGGAGAAGGAGAAAAAGAAAGAGGAAATTAATTTTTTTATGCTACTATGGTGACCTGCAGACACACTGGGGACAGATATTGATGTTTAAAAGTACAATAAAAAAATATAAGAAATATGAAAATAATAATATGAAAATAAAAGTCTGAAAAAAAAATATCTGATATAAAAGTCTGAAAAAAAATATCTGAAAAATGTCTGAAAAAGATGTCCGAAAAAAAATTCTGAAAACAAATATCTGTCGTGTCAATTTGACCCGAAGACAACAGGAGGGTTCTACTTCTGACAACACTTTAAGCAAGAAATAGGCGATGCCACTGCTGAATCTCCTGGCGACTGCTTCTCCTGCATTGAGACACCCTCCATCACGGATCTGGTGGAAATGCAGGTCGAGCATGTACAGGCAGCAGCATGGAGGCGGGCCGGTCCAGCTTCATAGTCGTGGATCTTTCTTCAGTGTCAGCCTCGTTTTCACCAAGCAGCCAAATTAATACCCTCACTTTACAGATTTGTATTAAACAGAGCAGTCGCTGTTTTGATTATTTATGTTTTTATTTATCTGCACCATCCTTGTATTTTTCACTCAAACACAAATGGTGCAGTAGTTCAAGACTGTTCTCACAGTTTGGTACCTCAAATTACAAAGCTTCTTTTCATTTCATTTAAAAATGTATTTAGAACATGTAGAATACAAAAAAAATAAAGAAAAAGAGAATGATCATACCAACAAGTGGACAACCAGAAAGAAGTAGTATTTACATACAATGAAAAGCAAAAGAAAAGCAAATTGTCAAACACTTGATGCCTTGATTTATATATTCGAAAAGGAGTAAGAAGAAGTACAAACTTATTTAATCCCATCCCTTCTCCATAACTCATTCATTAATAATTAACCAGCTTCCTTATTGAGCCATACATATACTCTAATTAAATGTTCTTAAATTTGTCTACTATAATTACCTTTTATCTCTGTCATACAGAAATATGAATTAATTACTGATATAATTATCCTTATCAAACTATAAATTTGTTATCAATCCAGAATACCAATTCATTACTTATAATATAACTTAATCACAATACCAATTACTTACTTATATATTTAACTTAATCATATTGACTAGTTATCTTTTCGTATATGCGCATATTATTATTGATAATATACAATTTATAATATACAATATGCACATGCACTACAACATACAATACACACACATATATATGTATACATTGCATATTGCACTACATGCGCACACTGCACACCACATACACATATATGTATACATACGTATATATGTATGTATATATATATATATATATATATATATATACACACAATACACAGCATCTGACCATGAATACATTATTCTAAATTTGATTTAGAATTTTAAATTTGCATTATTATTTACAGAAAAAATAGGAAGATAGACTAATACAGAATAAATATTAAGTAACCAATAAATAAATAAACAAACAGTAATAGATAAATAAACAGTAACCCCTGTAAACACCTTGTGATTGTCAAACCCCCACTTCATCCCTGTACCTTGTGAACATCATGTCTTTATACCTTATTTTAAACTGGTTTAAGTTTGGACATTGCTTTAGCTCCACAATGAAACTGTTCCATAGTTTCACTCCACAGATTGAGATACAGAAACTTTTCATGGTTGTCCGAATACTGTGAGTTTTAAAATGACCTGTTTAAATGTGTTACATACTCTGATGGTTGGAATCAAAATTCATCAAGGTTAAGTTTTTCAAGTTTATTTTTTATTCATATCACCTGAATCTGGCATTTATGTTGTTTGTTATTCAATTTGTAAATGTTAAATTATATGTTGGAATTGTTACATGATCAATAATGTGCTTTTGTAAGATGGAAGAATGATATTTGTATGTTATTTTATACTTGTATCAAGTTCACTGCACTTGTGGGTTTCAAATAGATGATAAAACAAGCAGAAATATTTTTTTGATTTTTATTGAACAATAATCATTATTATTATTTGTGTATGGGAGGAAACCAGAGTACCTGGTAAAACCCATGCATGCACGGAGAGAATACTCTACACAGACAGAGACCGATCACCAGTCCTTCCTCTGTGCGGCTACAGTGCTGATCACTCTGCCACCGTGCAGCCCTCAAACTATGGAAGTATGGTGAACTCTCACAGTACAAACCACACCTCTCCCCAGCAGGTTCGTATGGTGAACACTCACAGTACACCACACCTCTAACCAGCAGGTTCGTATGGTGAACTCTCACAGTACACCACACCTCTCCCAAGCAGGAGGTTTGCTGGGAGAAAGTATGGTGAACACTCACAGTACACCATATCCCATATAGGAGCAAACACCGTCTTCTATATGGTCCCATAGACCCTGAAATTGTACACACAAGTGTAGTCAGGATTTCCCCAGTTGCTCTCGACTTGCAGCTTCACATGGCTGAAGACACCTGCTTCCTGATCCTGAGAGATAGAGAAATGAACAGAGAGAGTTAGTTGAGCACAAACCGAGAGGATGGGAAATAAGGGATATAATGAGTAGCCTACAATGAGGACAGACAAACTGTAATTCTTATGATATATTAACTTGTGGGTGAAATTTAAAAAATGCATGTGCATGTGTTTCGTTGCACGATGTAATACTCACAGACAGTTTGAAAGTCTGCAATGACTCGCCGTCCTGATCATAAAGAAAGGTTCCTAGTAGGGTACCTTCATCCTCTTTAGTCTTCATGCCCTGCAAGAGAGAAAGATAGAGATCCAGTTGAGCACCTTGTTGTTCTCCGTGTATGTGACGTCTGCAGTGTAACAATTTTAAATTTGTGACTTACATAGACAGCAAACATCTTTGGGCTGCTCGAGATGCTGCCAGTTGGCGACACGGTCTTTGAAATGTGACCCAGTGTCACATGGCTGATGGTCACTGGGTGGGACAGGGCTATGACTAAATGTCCACGCTCACCATCAAATGACCAGCAGCGTCCATCCACGATTGGTCCTCCCTGAAGAATGAAAGAGTATAAAAAAGAGTTTAGATGGTATGAGGTATAACAAAATAGACAGTAAAACAATCCAAATCATTAGATGATATTGCCAAACCGCATAGCCATGTGTTTTATGTGTGTAGTTCCTAGTTCCTACCTGAATCACAATACTTGGGTCTACAGGTCGTCTCCAAAGAGATGTCAGGGATGAAAGAATGTCGTGTGGTGAGTTTACAAAGTTGACCCAAACGCAGAGTACTAGCAGGACAGGAAGTTTTTAAATAAGAGCGAGCTTTAATGAAGCTGACAAAATCCAAAAATCCCAAAACAAGGAGGGGAACAAAGTACAAATGAAAACACACCAAAACCAAACTGAGAACAAAAACAAAACTACAAACCAGAGGGTGCGAGAGTCACTGGCAGGAGGAACACTAGGAACACAGAGGACAAGGTAGACGGGACTGGGAAGACAAGACGAACCAACAAGGACAGAGGGGAAAACCACAGACTTAAATACCAGACAAGATTGCACACAGGTGAAACAAATCAGGGCGGGGCAGACAATCAACTAAAGGCGGGAAAACAAACAAAGGAGGGAAGTAAAACCAGACAAGACACAGGAGGAGTGAACTACCAAAATAAAACAGGAAACACTGGAAATATACAAAAACATCAAATCCAAACTCACAAAAATAAATAATAAGGGGCTGGCACAGCCAGAACATAACAAAGAAAACAGGTTGGTCCGGTGCATTGGTATGTTTCCGAGGACAATCGAGCTAAAACAAGGGCCCCTGCACACAAAAACACACACAAAGAAAGTGAAAAAGGGATCTCAAAACTAAAAATCACATGTGTGAATTACAATCTGACAGATAAAAATGATGAGGGTGATTTAGATGTCTCACCTTGCGACTCCAGGGCAACGTTGGGCATAGTGTCCCCTGGTGGCTCCTTGACCCACTTTAACCTCAGCACACTGTCCTGCAGCATTCTCATCCGCTCCCCCATCCATTCATATGTGCTCAAGGCCTGTAAGTGACAGGAGATTAATTTGAATGGTGGATTTTGACATCATTGTGTGTTTCAACATGTAGGTGAGAACATATTCGGGCTGTGATTGTGTTTTATAGGTGCACATTAAGAATAAAAAGAAGGTCATACCGTATCCTCCTTGGTTGATGGGAAAAGTGACGCTGAGGGTCCTGAGTCAAAAGAGTTGCTGTTCATGGATAGAGCCAGGGTGAAGTATACAATTCCTGATGGACGGAGAGAAACAAAGTATTGGAGAAACAGGTCAGTGATGTTTAATTCAAAAGACAGACACTCTACAGTATAAAACACACAAGCTGATGAACAAGATATGATTGTTTGTAGAAGGAGAGATCGCTTACCAAGACACATGAGCAGCATGAAGAACAGCCAGCGAATAATGCCGTTCCAGCAGGCCCCGTTGGCCCCGCTTGCCCCGTTGGCCTCACTGGCCCAGTTGCCCCCGCTTTCCCTGTTGGCCCCGCTGGCCCCGTTGGCCCAGCTGGCCCCATTGGCCCAAATGGCCCGGTTGCCCCCGCTGTCCCTGTTGGCCCCGCTGGCCTCGTTGCCCCATCTGGCCCCATCTGGCCCCACTGGCCCCGCTGTCCCTGTTGGCCCAGCTGGCCCTACTGGCCCGGTTGCCTCCGCTGTCCCTGTTGGCCCCGCTGGCCTCGTTGCCCCAGCTGGCCCCACTGGCCCGGTTGCCCCCGCTGTCCCTGTTGGCCCCGCTGGCCCCGCTGTCCCTGTTGGCCCCGCTGGCCCAGTTGGCCCAGTTGGCCCCAATGGCCCCTATGATCCCGCTGGCCATTTTCTTGGCGATGGACTTTCTCAGACCGTCTGGAGAAAACCTCCTTTTTCTGAAAGTATTGTATAATGAAAATGAGAAAGAGTGAGAGCTTTGAAGATGTATAATGAAGAACTTATGACTGTTAAACACATAGCCTGTGTATGCTACACAACATACTGTATACAAGCATGACTGTGACACACACAGTGACACACAAACGTCAGCTTACTTGTACGTAGCCGTCTCCTTGTAGGAAATGACTCGTTGTCCTAGATGGTCGTAATATCCTGCGTTGGACAGTCGAAGGCTTCTACGTACCGTGACTGTAAACAAAACAAGAGAGCAGAGGAGGTGGTCAGTCACTCACTGACACAAGTTATGTCGTACACTTTGACTTTTCTAATCTGGGGCTGTCAAAGCTGTTGCACATCAGTGTTTCAGAAAAATCTGAAATAATGTACTTGCAAAAGCATATTTTTATGCCAGGTAAGTTAAAAAAGATCCAATCAGATCACCAACGAATCAAAACAATTCAGTGACACCAGAG
Source organism: Sebastes schlegelii (assembly GCA_014673565.1). Taxonomy (NCBI): domain Eukaryota; kingdom Metazoa; phylum Chordata; class Actinopteri; order Perciformes; family Sebastidae; genus Sebastes; species Sebastes schlegelii. The sequence continues at coordinate 3,925 of VHQL01000754.1, read as the reverse complement.
ATGATGGTCTGAACTGACTCACAGTTGTAAATATTTATAAATGAAATTTTTGAAATTAAATCAATCCCGTGCTCCATAAATTAATTTCTTCCTTGCACTTGTGTATTGATGAATAGCTTATTCTACATTCAATAACACAGGCTGGTCACCTGTCAACCAGTCCTCTATGGAAGTGTACGCTCACTCCTGAAACTTGAAGTAATCCACAGCAACTGGATCAACTCTGCTACTTAATTTATTTTAGAAGTTGCCTCAGTCTCTCCGTAAAACTGTCTCTCAGCTGCTTTGTGAATAGCTCTTAGGAAAAAACTGTTAGCTAGGAACTTTTAGGGCCAAATTTTAAAGCGAAGAAGTCAACTACTGATAACTTGAATTATGTCAGTTGGTAAAATCAGAATGAGATGGTGAGCATTTAGTAACACCTATTTCTACAGTATTACGTACGAATTCCGTAATGGAAAACAAAGACTTTACACACAGAGAGGACAATGATTACTTACACGACTCAACAAACCTATAAAAACCTTGTCAAAAATTACTGAAGAAATAGAGTTAAGATCGTATTTTGTTATTTGACCTTCCCAAGACATACTGTACGAGGTGAGAAATGAGAGAGAGAGAGAGATCAGTTCCTTTACATTTTAACATTCAACTTACATCATACTCTTTTAAGAGTTGATCCGTCGATTCCCCAAGGTACACCATCAAACACTAAATGACAACATCTCTGGTCATGTTGATGCTTGGAAGGCTTGGGGCCTGGAATGACAAAAATAAACATAGTTCAAGTTTTTTTTTGATAGATTTCAGTCAAAGACTCTTGATGCACCTGGAAAGACATTCATATTAGCTTTAATTCATGTAGCTGGTATGTCAATATACAGTCAAAAGATCACTTTCACCATCTGTGGCATATTCTACAGATGTCTAGACATTGAAACTGTAGTAATGTTGCTGGTATGATGTCAATAAAATGTCAAACGGTCATTTTAACTGTCTATCTTTGCTGTGAACCGCGCAGCACACGGAAAACAATAGAGGAGACCTGTAATCTGTAGCTGCACCGGAGCTGCGCTGCTCACGCGGCAGCGTGGCTGCTCTAACCTGACGCCGAAATAAAAAACAACAGGTTCCTCCATGCACAGCTCACATGCTCAGTCTGTCCCAACAGTGACTAGTTTACTGACCTCAAACCCGCATTCACTAACGAGGCTCGGTGTAATCTGTCAGCATGAGCTGCAAGCACTGTTTGAAAGTAACGCTACTCCAACAGAGTCAAAGTAAAAAGGCTCGGTTCGGTTCTACCATCTGAATCCTGCTGTGGCCTCATTGCACTGTGAACAGAGACATTAAACTGCGAGGCTCACAGAGCCTCCGTGAATCTGGGATTAACAGCAGCCAGAACATGCACTAAACACAATCACAAACTTTAGAGAGAGAGAAAGAGGAAATAACGCACTTTCAAAATGTAATGACAAATCCTGATTAAACTACTGATTTATAGGCTACAAAAGCTGAACAGTTGGTAACTGCTTTTAACAGTTTACTTGAGAAAACGAAATGTAGTAATGTCAATGTCTCCTATAATTAATCACCTCTGAGAGCAGGAAAGTTTGTTTAAGTTTAATTGTGCATGTTAATGCACAACTAAACAGGTGTGGGGTCTGGCTACTTGCTGACGTTAGCTAGCTCGTTAGTGTGGGGGATGGGTGGAAGCTCCTATGAACATGTGTAAAAGTAGATTAGCTGGTATATTAAAAGGCATTATATCTGGTATAACGTTACACATGGGAAAGTCACATGAAATTGTGACACAGAGTCAATCTCTTCTTCAGTCCATAATGCCTTTAGTTGAATCAAAGATAACACAGACTGACTGTGAATACAGGCCTAGCTAAAGTTAACATTAGATAGTTGATTTTTGACTCATAGTGCAGTAAAGTTGGCATTTTTGGTAACTTGCAGTAACGTAAAACAATGTTAAACTGCTACAGCAACTTGGCTATAAATTGTTAGTTAATAACTAAACACAGTTAAACAGGTCTTACCTTTGTGAAAACGGTAAAATGGCGGTCCCTCAATGTGTGGCAGACAATGCTGGAAGTCCATGTGGCGCCAAAATGCCGTGAGCGGAAGTGTAGTAAAGTGATTGAAACTAAAGACATCCCAATGAGTAAAATGTATCAATTTTCTGCATCGTTAATACTGATAAATATAACTGATAAAATATAATTAAGTTCTACTCAGTGATTCATAGCTGATTTTACTCAAACAAAACTAAGTAAAATGCAATTAATAAATCATTCTAATTTGTTCAATTCAGCTCAATGTGATTCCAAACTGCATAAAGTCTTTTTTATTATGTAAAAGTTACTATTATTTATTAATTAAATATTAATTAACCCCAATCCCAGTTTTTACAGTGTAAGAGCCGGGCTATGACAACACATAAACACACAATAAAACACTTTTATTTTTTAACTTTGCAAGATGTAGAGAACAGTTGGGGTAAATTTTATGGTATTCTTTTCATTTGGACAAAAAGTTGCAATCTATGAAATCATTCAAATAAAAAAATAAAAAATGTTGGTTTCATTTTTTTTGGAGAAAGTGAAAGTAAGTGATTTTTAGTTATAATTGTATTATTATAAAATGTCTCTGGTGCTAATGGATTTATAATCTGAATGTGATGCATTTCTATTCACTTAACCCTCCTGTTGTCTTCCCGTCGCCCATGCAACTTTTGCCTTCCCGGGTCAAAATTGACCCGGTCTGGTTTGACTGTTTTTAAAGCATACATTATAAATGATCACCCAATTCTGTATTACACCTTTTTGGCCAACTTCATTCCAACTCATTACCACGAGTTTTACACTTTTATTTGTAATTCATGGTCACTAAACCTAATTTATATGAAATTAAAAAAGATCTGAAAAATATCCGAAAAAAAGTCTGAAAAAATGTCCCAAAAAAAAGTCTGAAAAAATGTCCCAAAAAAAAGTCTGAAAGAAAAAATTCTGAAAATAAATATCTGAAAAAAAGTCTGAAAAAATGTCCCAAAAAAAGATTTGAAAAATTTCGGACAGAAAAAGTCTGAAAAATTCTGAAAAAAAAAAGTCTGAAAAAGATGTCCGAAAAAAAATTCTGAAAACAAATATCTGAAAAATTTCTGAAAATAAAAGTCTGAAAAAAAAGATCTGAAAAATGTCAAAAAAAAAAAAGATTTGAAAAATTTCGGACAAAAAAAGTCTAAAAAAAAGATCTAAAAAAAGTCTGAAAAAAAAGATTTGAAAAATTTCAGACAGAAAAAGTCTGAAAAAAGTCTGAAAAAAATATCTGAAAAAGATGTCCGAAAAAAATTTCTGAAAAGAAATATCTGAAAAATTTCTGAAAATAAAAGTCTGAAAAAAAGATCTGAAATAAAAGTCTGAAAAAAAGATCTGAAAAATGTCCGAAAAAAATATTTGAAAAAGTCAAAAAAAAAAATTTGAAAAATTTCGGACAGAAAAACTCTGAAAAAAGTCTGAAAAAAATATCTGAAAAAAATTCTGAAAAAAAGATCTGAAAAAGATGTCCGTAAAAAAATTCTGAAAACAAATATCTGAAAAATTTCTGAAAATAAAAGTCTGAAAAAAAAGATCTGACAAATGTCCAAAAAAAAAGATTTGAAAAATTTCGGACAAAAAAAGTCTAAAAAAAAATATCTAAAAAAAGTCTGAAAAAAAAGATTTGAAAAATTTCGGACAGAAAAAGTCCGAAAAAAGTCTGAAAAAAATATCTAAAAATATTCTGAAAAAAAATATCTGAAAAAGATTTCCAAAAAAAATTCGGAAAACAAATATCTGAAAAATTTCTGAAAATAAAAGTCTGAAAAAAAATATCTGAAATGAAAGTCTGAAAAAAAATATCTGAAAAATGTCTGAAA
>VHQL01000747.1:0-18007 GCA_014673565.1 Sebastes schlegelii | reverse complement strand
AGAATTTCACACCAGAATTAACTGTAGGATGTCACTCCTCCATGTAAGTCCTCCTTGTCATACTCCATGTCGACTCCTCCATGTTGATCCTCCATGTCACTCCTCCATGTCAGACCTCCATGTCGCTCCGTGATGTCGCACCTCTATGTAGCTCCTCAATGTCGCTCTTCCATGTCGCTCTTCCATATCACTCCAGAATGTCGACTTCTCCATGTTGATCCTCCAGGTCAGTCCTCCATGTTGCTCCTCAATGTCGCTCCTCCTTGTTGATCCTCAATGTCGCTCCTCCATGTCACTCCAGAATGTCGCTCCACCATGTTCCTCCAGAATGTATCTCCTCGTTGTCAGTCTTCCATGTCACTCCGTGATGTTGCTCCTCCATGTCGCTCTTCCATGTCGCTCCTCCATGTCACTCTTCCATGTCGATCTTCCATGTCACTCCTCCATGTCACTCCTTTGTGTCGCTCCTTCTTGTCACTCCTCCATGTCACTACTCAATGTCGATACCTCCATGTCACTCCAGAATGTCCCTCCTGCAAGTCACTCCAGAATGTCATTCCTCTATATTCCTCCTCCATGTCGACCCTCCATGTCACTCCTCCCTGTCTTCCATATCACTCCTCCATGTCATTCCTCAATGTCAGTCCTCCATGTCACTCCGTGATGTTGCTACTCCATGTCGATCCTCCATTTCGCTCTTCCATGTCAATCCTCCATATCACCCCTCCATTTAGATCCTACATTTTACTCCTCCATGTCGATCTTACATGTCACTCCAGAATGTCGCTCCTCCATGTCACTCCAGAATGTCGCTCCACCCTGTCCCTCCAGAATGTACCTCCTCGTTGTCAGACCTCCATGTCGCTCCGTGATGTCGCACCATATGTAGCTCCTCCATGTCGATCCTCCATGTGGCTCTTCCAAGTCGCTCCTCCATGTCACTCCTTCATGTCGATCCTCCATGTCGCTCCTCCAGTTCACTCCTCCATGTCACTACTCAATGTCAATACCTCCATGTCACTCCAGAATGTCCCTCCTGCAAGTCACTCCAGCATGTCATTCCTCCATTCCTCCTCCATGTCGACCCTCCATGTCACTCTTCCCTGTCTTCCATATCACTCCTCCAAGTCACTCCTCCATGTCAGTCCTCCATGTCGCTCCGTGATGTCGCTACTCCATGTAGCTCCTCCTAGTCGCTCTACCATGTTGCTCCTCCATGTCAGTCCTCCATGTTGCTCCTCAATGTTGCTCCTCCTTGTCGATCCTCCATTTCGCTCTTCCATGTCAATCCTCCATGTCACCCCTCCATTTAGATCCTACATTTTACTCCTCCATGTCGATCTTACATGTCACTCCAGAATGTCGCTCCACCCTGTCCCTCCAGTATGTACCTCCTCGTTGTCAGACCTCCATGTCGCTCCGTGATGTCACACCTCTATGTAGCTCCTCCATGTCGCTCTTCCATGTCGCTCTTCCATGTCACTCCTCCATGTCGATCCTCCATGTCGCTCTTCCATGTCGCTCCTCCATGTCACTCCTTCATGTCGATCCTCCATGTCGCTCCTCCATTTCACTCCTCCATGTCACTCCTCCATGTCGATCCTCCATGTCGCTCCAGACTGTCGCTCCACCATGTTCCTCCAGAATGTCTCTCCTCGTTTGTCAGTCTTCCATGTCACCCGTGATGTCACTCTCTCCATGTCGATCCTCCATGTCACTCCTCCATGTCACTTCTCTGTGTCGCTCCTTCTTGTCACTCCTCCATGTCACTACTCAATGTCGATACCTCCATGTCACTCCAGAATGTCCCTCCAGCAAGTCACTCCAGAATGTCATTCCTCTATATTCCTCCTCCATGTCGACCCTCCATGTCACTCCTCCCTGTCTTCCATATCATTCCTCCATGTCACTCCTCCATGTCACTCCTCCATGTCAGTCCTCCATGTCGCTCCGTGATGTCGCTACTTCATGTAGCTCCTCCTAGTCGCTCTACCATGTTGCTCCTCCATGTCAGTCCTCCATGTCACTCCTCCCTGTTTCCATATCACTCCTCCATGTCACTCCTCCATGTCAGTCCTCCATGTCGCTCCGTGATGTCGCTACTCCATGTAGCTCCTCCTAGTCGCTCTACCATGTTGCTCCTCCATGTCAGTCCTCCATGTTGCTCCTCCTTGTCGATCCTCCATATCGCTCTTCCATGTCAATCCTCCATGTCACCCCTCCATTTAGATCCTACATGTTACTCCTCCATGTCGATCTTACATGTCACTCCAGAATGTCGCTCCTCCATGTCGCTCCTCCATGTCACTCCACCCTGTCCCTCCAGAATGTACCTCCTCGTTGTCAGACCTCCATGTCGCTCCGTAATGTCGCACCTCTATTTAGCTCCTCCATGTCGCTCTTCCATGTCGCTCTTCCATGTCGCTCCTCCATGTCACTCCTTCATGTCGATCCTCCATGTCGCTCCTCCATTTCACTCCTCCATGTCGATCCTCCATGTTGCTCCTCCATTTCACTCCTCCATGTCACTACTCAATGTCAATACCTCCATGTCACTTCAGAATTTCATTCCTCCATATTCCTCCTCCATGTCGACCATGTCACTCCTCCCTGTCTTCCATATTACTCCTCCATGTCAGTCCTCCATGTCGCTCCGTGATGTCGCTACTCCATGTAGCTCCTCCATGTCACTCCAATGTGTCGCTCCTCCATGTAACTTATTCATATCGATCCTCAGTGTCGCTCCTCCTTGCTCCCCCATATCACTCCTTCATGTCATTCCTTCATGTCACTCCAGAATGTCGCTCCTCCATGTCACTCCTCCATTTAGATCCTACATGTTAATCCTCCATGTCAATCCAGAACTCCTCCATGTCACTCCAGAATGTCGCTGCTCGTTGTGAGACCTCCATGTCGCTTCCTCCATGTAGCTCCTCTATGTAGCTCCTCAATGTCGCTCCTCATTGTCGATCCTCAATGTCGCGCCTCCATGTCGATCCTCAATGTCGCGCCTCCATGTCGAACCTCCATGTCATTCCTCCATGTGGATCCAACATGTTACTCCTCCATGTCTATCTTCAATGTCGCTGACATATACAATATTTTATTTTTTTCCCCAAAAATTCAATATGCTATATATAACTTTTTTTTCATGACATTTTTTGAAAAACTATATGACTTTTCTTCAAGAAAATTTTCGACATCTTATACGGTACTTTTTTTTCATGATTTTTTTTCGATATTTTATACAATGAATTTTTTCGACTTTCTTTCAAGACATTTTTCGATTTATTATACAATTAATTTTTTTCATGAAATTTTTCGACAAGATATGAATAGTGATGAAAACAAGAGTTTTGCATAGAATTGATCTCAGAATGAAGATTTGATACTTGGAAGTGAATTCTAATGTAAAATTTGAGAAAACAATGTTTATTTTCATATTCTGTCTTGTTTTGTATGTTTCCAGTATAACAGATGTGTTTCTGTAAATAAATCACATATTCTTCATATAAACGCACTTTTCAGTGTTTTTTGAGGAGAAATGCGTTCCTGAGTGGTTTTGGATGAGAAAGACATATTAAGCGAGTTTAGTGATGAAAACAAGAGTTTTGCATAGAATTGAGCTCAGAATGAAGATTTGATACTGGGAAGCGAATTCTAATGTAAAATATGAGAAAACAATGTTTCTTTTCATATTCTGTCTCTTTTTTGTATGTTTCCAGTATAACAGATGTGTTTCAATAAATAAATCACATATTCTTCATATAAACGCACTTTTCAGTGTTTCTTGAGGAGAAATGCGTTTCTGAGTGGTTTTGGATGAGAAAGACATATTAAGCGAGTTTAGTGATGAAAACAAGAGTTTTGCATAGAATTGAGCTGAGAATGAAGATTTTATACTTGGAAGCGAATTCTAATGTAAAATTTGAGAAAACAATGTTTATTTTCATATTCTGTCTTGTTTTGTATGTTTCCAGTATAACAGATGTGTTTCCATAAATAAATCACATATTCTTCATATAAACGCACTTTTCAGTGTTTCTTGAGGAGAAATGCGTTTCTGAGTGATTTTGGATGAGAAAGACATATTAAGCGAGTTTAGTGATGAAAACAAGAGTTTTGCATAGAATTGAGCTCAGAATGAACATTTGATACTGGGAAGCGAATTCTAATGTAAAGTTTGAGAAAACAATGATTCTTTTCATATTCTGTCTTGTTTTGTATGTTTCCAGTATAACAGATGTGTTTCAATAAATAAATCACATATTCTTCATATAAACGCACTTTTCAGTGTTTCTTGAGGAGAAATGCGTTTCTGAGTGGTTTTGGATGAGAAAGACATATTAAGCGAGTTTAGTGATGAAAACAAGAGTTTTGCATAGAATTTAGCTCAGAATGAGGATTTGATACTTGGAAGCGAATTCTAATGTAAAATTTGAGAAAACAATGTTTATTTTCATATTCTGTCTTGTTTTGTATGTTTCCAGTATAACACATGTATTTCTGTAAATAAATCACTTATTCTTCATATAAAAGCACGTTTCAGTGTTTCTGGAGGAGAAATGCGTTTCTGAGTGGTTTTGGATGAGAAAGACATATTAAGCGAGTTTAGTGATGAAAACAAGAGTTTTGCATAGAATTGAGCTCAGAATGAGGATTTGATACTTGGAAGCGAATTCTAATGTAAAATTTGAGAAAACAATGTTTATTTTCATATTCTGTCTTGTTTTGTATGTTTCCAGTATAACACATGTATTTCTGTAAATAAATCACATATTCTTCATATAAAAGCACGTTTCAGTGTTTCTGGAGTAGAAATGCGTTTCTGAGTGGTTTTGGATGAGAAAGACATATTAAGCGAGTTTAGTGATGAAAACAAGAGTTTTGCATAGAATTGATCTCAGAATGAAGATTTGATACTTGGAAGTGAATTCTAATGTAAAATTTGAGAAAACAATGTTTCTTTTTATAGTCTGTCTCTTTTTTGTATGTTTCCAGTATAACAGATGTGTTTCTGTAAATAAATCACATATTCTTCATATAAATGCACGTTTCAGTGTTTCTGGAGGAGAAATGCATTCTTTGGCTTAGTGATGAAACCTAGAGTTGTGCATTGTGATCGTATAGTGGTACATTTCAACACAAGTTACAATTACATTGTAAGAGAATAAACATGAAATATATAAAACATATTTCCACATCCACATCGTTATATCAATTTAAAATGAATTAAAGCCGCAAGCGGCATTTAGCGGTTTATAGCCTTTATCGCTCAAAGCGCCCCACTAGTGGTCGATTTGAATGAAACTTTCAGCGGATGTTTCCGTTACTCTTGTAATATGCTGCAAGTTTGGAGATGATGAGCCAAAGGCTTGTGAAGTTAGGTTTATTGATGTGCTGAGGCACGCCTCTTAGAAATGTATTGGTCAATATCTTCACAATGTAATAACATATCAACAAGCTTAATGCAACTTTTGATGAGCCTGGTCCAATAATGATTCGCAGAAAATATTCCAGCAATCGGACCTACGGCTTAGGAGGAGATGTCAAAAATGTGTTTTTCAAAAAATTCAACCTGGCGGAAAATTTAGTTGGTGGACTTTCGTGGTCCAAGAGACTTTTTTTTAGATCACATTCAGCAGCACATGTCTGTCAAATTTCAAATTAATAGGACTTATGGTGTGAGGGGGCTGGCCTTGAAAATTGTTATAGCGCCACCATGTGGCCAATTGTTTTCATATTTTATGTGAAGCATTATGGCATCATGTGGTACCAAGTCTCATGTCTCTAGCTCATTCCAGCTCACAGCAAATTGAGCAAAGGCATAATTTTGCATAAAATGCTAAATAGGCCACGCCCATATGCACCGATCAATATGACACTATAGATCTTGGTTAATACTTGCCCCCAGAGTATGTGTACCAAATTTGATAAAATTCTGTCCACCGGATCTTGCGATACAAGTTTCTGATATGTGTCAAGCGGAAAATGCTTTGGTACACCTCTTCCCAAAAATGTACTGAAGATATCTACCAAGATTTATGATGATTTGCTAATGGTCAATGAATTATGGTCAATTTCCTGCTAAGCACCTGCAATTGAAAATTTTGTCGGTCAACAGATTCATCCAGAATGTCGCTCCTCGTTGTGAGACCTCCATGTCGCTCCTCCATGTAGCTCCTGAATGTCGCTCCTCATTGTCAATCCTCAATGTCGCTCCTCCATATCGATCCTCCATGTCATTCCTCCATGTGGATCCAACATGTTACTCCTCCATGTCGATCTTCAATGTCGCTCCGCCATGTCACTCCAGAATGTCGCTCCTCCATGTCACTCCAGAAATTAACTCCAGAATGTTACTCCTCCATGTCGCTCCTCCATGTCACTCCAGAATGTCCCTCAAGAATTTCACTCCAGAATGCCACTCCTCCATGTCCCTCCTCCATGTCACTCCTTCATGTTGATCCTCTATTTCGCTCCTCAATGTCACTCCTCCATGTCGATCCTCCATGTCACTCCTCCATGTCACACTTCCATGTCACTCCTCCATGTCACTGTTTCATGTCGATCCTCCATTTTGATCCTCAATGTCGATCCTCAATGTCACTCCACCATGTGTTCCATGTCACTTCCTCCTGTTGCTCCTCCATGTGACTTTTCCATGTCGATCCTCTATGTCTCTCATCCCTGCTCCTCCATATCACTCCTCCATGTATCTCCTCCATGTTACCCCAGATTGCCGCTCCTCCATGTCACTCCAGAATGTCTCTCCAGAATTTAACTCCAGAACGTCACTCCTCCTTGTCACTCCTCCATGTTGATACCTCCATGTCACTCCAGAATGTCCCTCCAGAAAGTCACTCCAGAATGTCACTCCTCCATATACCTCCTCCATGTCGATCCTCTATTTCCCACCTCCATGTCACTCCTCCATGTCTTCCATGTCGACACATGTGGCTTCTCCTTAATCCTCCATATCACTCCACCATGTCGCTACTCCATGTCACTCCAGAATGTCGCTCTTCCATGTCACTCCAGAATATCACTCCAGATTTAGCTCCAGAATGTCACTTATCCATGTAACTGCTTGATGTCGCAAATCCATTTCGATCCTCTATGTCGCTCCTACTTGTTACTCCTCCACATCGATCCTACATTTTTATCCTCCATGTTGCTCCAGCATGTCACTCCTCCATGTCACTTCCAGAATGTCGCTCCTCCATGTCACTCCAGACTGAACTCCAGAATGTCACTGCTTGATGTCGCTCCTCCACATCGATCCTCCGTCACTCCCTCCATGTCTTCCATGTCGACACATGTTGATCCTCCATGTCGCTCTTCCTTGCTCATCCATATCCCTCCTCCATGTCACTCCTCCATCTCTACCATGTCACTTCTCCATGTCGATCAACCTTGATACTCCATCCTGTCAATCCTCCATTTCGCTCCTCCATTCCACTCCTCAATGTCGATCCTCCATGTCACTTCCTCCATGTCGATCCTCCATGTCGCGCCTCCATTTCACTCCTCCATGTGCTCCATGTCGATCCTCTATTGCGCTTCTCCATGTCATTCCTCCCTGTCTTCCACGTCACTCCTCCATGTCAACCTACATGTCACTCCTCCAAGTCACTCCACCATGTCGCTCCCCCATGTCACTCCTCCATGTCGATCCTGCATGTCACTCCTCCATGTCACACTTCCATGTCACTCCTCCATGTCACTGTTTCATGTCGATCCTCCATTTCGATCCTCAATGTCGATCTTCAATGTTACTCCACCATGTGTTCCATGTCACTCCTGACCAGTGGCGGCCGGCCAATAGAGGGCCACGGGGCCTGGCCCCACCCACCTTGAGCACCAAAAAAAAAAAAAAAAAAAAAAAAAATTATAAAATGATTAATTATAAAAATTATAAAAATTCATAAAAATTGTCAATATGTGTGTTTTTGACCTATGGAATATACCCGTAATATTTGTAAATCAGGATAACTGTGCCAAATATTGCTTTCCTCCTTGAACTCTCTGCTAGTGCACCTCTCAGCTGCTCTGCTGCACGTGCAGTTTCTGGGGCCAAATGGATTTGGCCCAAGGAAGGCGGGTCTAATAAGCAGTACAGCCAATCACTGATTAAAGATATATGATCACAAGCATGAATGACATACAATTCATCCAATCAGCGCCGTAAAAAAGACTTGATTGGCCCATGGTGTGCGTGCGCACGTTCACGTGTGTCTCTCTCTGTTCTCGTCAGGGCTCATGTCAGTTCTCGCGTGATCTTGTCTTCTCGTCTCTCGCTTCTCTCCACTTCTCTTCTCTCACAGCCCATTTTAATGGCATGACAATGGAACAGCCTAGCACTAGTAGCGCTACTCTTGCAAGACTCAACCCTTTTTGATACCTTTTTTTGCATTGAATCGTACTAGGATGTTTGTTGAAATTGATTGGCCCTACCCAAAAAAAAATCCACCAGCTGCCACTGCTCCTGACACTCCTCCATGTGACTTTTCCATGTCGATCCTCTATGTCTCTCGTCCCTGCTCCTCCATATCACTCCTCCATGTATCTCCTCCATGTCACACCAGAATGCCGCTTCTCAATGTCACTCCAGAATGTCGATCCTCCATGTCACTCCTCCATGTCGCTCCTCTATGTCCATCCTCCATGTCACTCCTCCATGTCAATCCAGAATGCCCCTCCAGAATATCACTCCTCCATGTCCCTCCTCCATATCACTTCTCCATGTCCATCCTCAATTTAACACATCCATTTTGCTCCTACATGTCAATCCTCCCCATTTTCCATGTCACTCCCCCATTTCACTCCTCCATGTCTTCCATGTCACTCCCCTATGTACCTCCTCCATGTAGCTCATCAATGTCACTCCAGAATGTCAGTCCAGAATGTCGCTCCTCCATATCACTCCTACCTGTCTTCCATGTCACTCCTCCATGTCACTCCTCCATGTCGTTCCTCCATGTCACTCCTACATGTCGATCCTCCATGTCGCTCTTCCATGTCACACTCTCATATCACTGCTCCATGTTGCTCCTTCATGTCGATCCTCCATGTAGCTCCTCCATGTCACTCCTCCATGTCTTCCAAGTCACTCCCCCATGTACCTCCTCCATGTCACTCTAGAATGTCGTTCCTCCATGTCAATACTCCATGTGGACTCCGCCATGTCGATCTTCAATGTCAATCCTCCATGTCACTGCTTCATGTCGATCCTTCATGTCGATCCTCGATGTTGCTCCTCCATTTCACTGCTCCATATTTTCCATGTCACTCCCCTATGTTGCTCCTCCATGTAGATCCTTCATGTTACTCCTCTATGTCAATCCTCCATATCTCTCATCAATGTCACTCCAGAATGTCCCTCCAAAATGTTACTCCTCCATATCACTCATCCATGTCGCTCCTCTTTGTCACTCCTCCATGTCACTGCTCAATGTCGATCCTCCATGTCACTCCTCCATGTCTTCCATATCACTCCACCATGTCGCTCCAGAATGTCGCTCCTCCATGTCAACCAGATTTAACTCCAGAATGTCACTCCTACATTTCGATCCTCCATGTCGATCTTCCATGTCTCTCCTCCATATCAGTCCTCCATCTCTACCATGTCACTCCTCCATTTCACTTCTCCATGTCTCTCCTCCATATCACTCCTCCATCTCTACCATGTCACTCTACCATGTCGATCAACCTTGATACTCTTCCATGTCGATACTCTATGTCGCTCCTCCATGTCGATCCTTCATGTCAATCCTCCATGTTGCTCCTCAATGTCGCTCCTCCTTGTTGATCCTCAATGTCGCTCCTCCATGTCACTCCAGAATGTCGCTCCACCATGTTCCTCCAGAATGTATCTCCTCGTTGTCAGTCTTCCATATCACTCCAGAATTTCACACCAGAATTTAACTGTAGGATGTCACTCCTCCATGTAAGTCCTCCTTGTCAATACTCCATGTCGACTCCTCCATGTTGATCCTCCATGTCAGTCCTCCATGTTGCTCCTCAATGTCGCTCCTCCTTGTTGATCCTCAATGTCGCTCCTCCATGTCACTCCAGAATGTCGCTCCACCATGTTCCTCCAGAATGTATCTCCTCGTTGTCAGTCTTCCATATCACTCCAGAATTTCACACCAGAATTTAACTGTAGGATGTCACTCCTCCATGTAAGTCCTCCTTGTCAATACTCCATGTCGACTCCCGTTTATCCCCATGTCAGTCCTCCATGTTGCTCCTCAATGTCGCTCCTCCTTGTTGATCCTCAATGTCGCTCCTCCATGTCACTCCAGAATGTCGCTCCACCATGTTCCTCCAGAATGTATCTCCTCGTTGTCAGTCTTCCATGTCACTCCGTGATGTTGCTCCTCCATGTAGATCCTCCATGTCGCTCTTCCTTGTCACTCCTCCATGTCACGACTCAATGTCGATACCTCCATGTCACTCCAGAATGTCCCTCCTGCAAGTCACTCCAGAATGTCATTCCTCCATATTCCTCCTCCATGTCGACCCTCCATGTCACTCCTCCTGTCTTCCATATCACTCCTCCATGTTCCTCCTCCATGTCAGTCCTCCATGTTGCTCCTCAATGTTGCTCCTCCTTGTCGATCCTCCATTTCGCTCTTCCATGTCAATCCTCCATGTCACCCCTCCATTTAGATCCTACATTTTACTCCTCCATGTCGATCTTACATGTCACTCCAGAATGTCGCTCCTCCATGTCACTCCAGAATGTCGCTCCACCCTGTCCCTCCAGAATGTACCTCCTCGTTGTCAGACCTCCATGTCGCTCCGTGATGTCGCACCTCTATGTAGCTCCTCCATGTCGATCCTCCATGTGGCTCTTCCAAGTCGCTCCTCCATGTCACTCCTTCATGTCGATCCTCCATGTCGCTCCTCCAGTTCACTCCTCCATGTCACTACTCTATGTCAAAACCTCCATGTCACTCCAGAATGTCCCTCCTGCAAGTCACTCCAGCATGTCATTCCTCCATATTCCTCCTCCATGTCACTCCTCCCTGTTTCCATATCACTCCTCCATGTCACTCCTCCATGTCAGTCCTCAATGTCGCTCCGTGATGTCGCTACTCCATGTAGCTCCTTCTAGTCGCTCTACCATGTTGCTCCTCCATGTCAGTCCTCCATGTTGCTCCTCCTTGTCGATCCTCCATATCCCTCTTCCATGTCATTCCTCCATGTCACCCTTCCATTTAGATCCTACATGTTACTCCTCCATGTCGATCTTACATGTCACTCCAGAATGGCGCTCCTCCATGTCACTCCAGAATGTCGCTCCACCCTGTCCCTCCAGAATGTACCTCCTCGTTGTCAGACCTCCATGTCACTCCGTGATGTCGCACCTCTATGTAGCTCCTCCATGTCGCTCTTCCATGTCGCTCTTCCATGTCACTCCTCCATGTCGATCCTCCATGTCGCTCTTCCATGTCGCTCCTCCATGTCACTCCTTCATGTTGATCCTCCATGTCGCTCCTCCATTTTACTACTCCATGTCACTACTCAATGTCGATACCTCCATGTCACTCCAGAATGTCATTCCTCCATATTCCTCCTCCATGTCGACCCTCCATGTCACTCCTCCCTGTCTTCCATATCACTCCTCCATGTCACTCCTACATGTCAGTCCTCCATGTCGCTCCGTGATGTCGCTATTCCATGTAGCTCCTCCTAGTCGCTCTACCATGTTGCTCCTCCATGTCAGTCCTCCATGTTGTTCCTCAATGTTGCTCCTCCTTGTTGATCCTCCATTTCGCTCTTCCATGTCAATCCTCCATGTCACCCCTCCATTTAGATCCTACATTTTACTCCTCCATGTCGATCTTACATGTCACTCCAGAATGTCGCTCCTCCATGTCACTCCAGAATGTCGCTCCACCCTGTCCCTCCAGTATGTACCTCCTCGTTGTCAGACCTCCATGTCGCTCCGTGATGTCGCACCTCTATGTAGCTCCCCCATGTGGCTCTTCCATGTCGCTCTTCCATGTCACTCCTCCATGTCGATCCTCCATGTCGCTCTTCCATGTCGCTCCTCCATGTCACTCCTTCATGTCGATCCTCCATGTCGCTCCTCCATTTCACTCCTCCATGTCACTCCTCTATGTCGATCCTCCATGTCGCTCCAGACTGTCGCTCCACCATGTTCCTCCAGAATGTATCTCCTCGTTGTCTTCCATGTCACTTCCGTGATGTTGCTCCTCCATGTAGATCCTCCATGTCGCTCTTGCATGTCACTCTTCCATGTTGATCCGCCATGTCACTCCTCCATGTCACTCCTCTGTGTCGCTCCTTCTTGTCACTCCTCCATGTCACTACTCAATGTCGATACCTCCATGTCACTCCAGAATGTCCCTCCTGCAAGTCACTCCAGAATGTCATTCCTCTATATTCCTCCTCCATGTCGACCCTCCATGTCACTCCTCCCTGTCTTCCATATCATTCCTCCATGTCACTCCTCCATGTCAGACCTCCATGTCGCTCCGTGATGTCGCACCTCTATGTAGCTCCTCAATGTCGCTCTTCCATGTCGCTCTTCCATGTCACTCCAGAATGTTGACTTCTCCATGTTGATCCTCAATGTCGCTCCTCCATGTCACTCCAGAATGTCCGCTCCACCATGTTCCTCCAGAATGTATCTCCTCGTTTGTCAGTCTTCCATGTCACTCCATGATGTTGCTCCTCCATGTAGATCCTCCATGTCACTCTTCCATGTCGCTCCTCCATGTCACTCTTCCATGTCGATCCTCCATGTCACTCCTCCATGTCTCTCCTCTGTGTCGCTCCTTCTTGTCACTCCTCCATGTCACTACTCAATGTCGATACCTCCATGTCACTCCAGAATGTCCCTCCTGCAAGTCACTCCAGAATGTCATTCCTCCATATTCCTCCTCCATGTCGACCCTCCATGTCACTCCTCCCTGTTTCCATATCACTCCTCCATGTCACTACTCCATGTCAGTCCTCCATGTCACTCCGTGATGTCGCTACTCCATGTAGCTCTTCCTAGTCGCTCTACCATGTTGCTCCTCCATGTCAGTCCTCCATGTTGATCCTCCATGTCGATACTCCATATCTTCCATGTCACTCCAATGTGTCGCTCCTCCATGTAACTTATTCATATCGATCCTCAGTGTCGCTCCTCCTTGCTCCTCTATATCACTTCTTCATGTCATTCCTCCATGTCACTCCAGAATGTCGCTCCTCCATGTCACTCCAGAATGTCACTCATGAATTTAACTCCAGAATGTCACCCCTCTATGTCACTGCTCCATGTCGATCCTTCAATTCGATCCTCCATGTTTCTCCACCATTTCACTACTCCATGTCTTCCATTTCACTTACCATGTACCTCCTCCATGTAGCCCATCCATGCAGATCCTTCATGTTACACCTCTATGTCACTCCTCTGTGTCGCTCCTTCTTGTCACCCTCCATGTCTCAATTGTCGATTCCTCCATGTCACTCCAGAATGTTCCTCCTGAATGTCACTCCAGAATTTCACTCCTCCATATTCCTCCTCCATAGTCACTCCTCCATGTCGACCCTCCATGTCACTCCATGTCCATATCACTACTTCATGTCAGTCCTTCATGTTGCTCCCCAATGTTGCTCCTCCTTATCGATCCTCCATATCGCTCCTCCATGTCACTCCTCCATTTAGATCCTACATGTTAATCCTCCATGTCGATCTTCCATGTCAATCCAGAACTCCTCCATGTCACTCCAGAATGTCGCTGCTCGTTGTGAGACCTCCATGTCGCTTCCTCCATGTAGCTCCTCTATGTAGCTCCTCAATGTCGCTCCTCATTGTCGATCCTCAATGTCGCTCCTCCATGTCGAACCTCCATGTCATTCCTCCATGTGGATCCAACATGTTACTCCTCCATGTCTATCTTCAATGTCGCTGACATATACAATATTTTATTTTTTTCCCAAAAAATTCAAAATGCTATATATAACTTTTTTTTCATGACATTTTTTGAAAAACTATACTTTGACTTTTCTTTAAGAAAATTTTCGACATCTACTTTTTTTTCATGATTTTTTCGATATTTTATACAATGAATTGTTTTCGACTTTCAAGACATTTTTCGATTTATTATACAATTAATTTTTTTCATGAAATTTTTTCGACAAGATATGAATAGTGATGAAAACAAGAGTTTTGCATAGAATTGAGCTCAGAAAGAAGATTTTATACGTGGAAGCGAATTCTAATGTAAAATTTGAGAAAACAATGTTTATTTTCATATTCTGTCTTGTTTTGTATGTTTCCAGTATAACACATGTATTTCTGTAAATAAATCACATATTCTTCATATAAAAGCACGTTTCAGTGTTTCTGGAGGAGAAATGCGTTTTCTGAGTGGTTTTGGATGAGAAAGACATATTAAGCGAGTTTAGTGATGAAAACAAGAGTTTTGCATAGAATTGAGCTGAGAATGAAGATTTTATACTTGGAAGCGAATTCTAATGTAAAATTTGAGAAAACAATGTTTCTTTTCATAGTCTGTCTCTTTTTTGTATGTTTCCAGTATAACAGATGTGTTTTCTGTAAATAAATCACAAATTCTTCATATAAAAGCAAGTTTCAGTTTTTCTTGAGGAGAAAATGCGTTCCTGAGTGGTTTTTGCATGAGAAAGACATATTAAGCGAGTTTAGTGATGAAAACAAGAGTTTTGCATAGAATTGAGCTCAGAATGAACATTTGATACTGGGAAGTGAATTCTATGTAAAATTTGAGAAAACAATGTTTCTTTTCATAAGTCTGTCTCTTTTTTGTATGTTTCCAGTATAACAGATGTGTTTCTGTAAATAAATCACAAATTCTTCATATAAAAGCAAGTTTCAGTTTTTCTTGAGGAGAAATGCGTTCCTGATTGGTTTGCATGAGAAAGACATATTAAGCGAGTTTAGTGATGAAAACAAGAGTTTTGCATAGAATTGAGCTCAGATTAGAACATTTGATACTGGGAAGCGAATTCTGTAAAGTTTGAGAAAACAATGATTCTTTTCATATTCTGTCTCGTTTTGTATGTTTCCAGTATCAGATGTGTTTCAATAAATAAGTCACATATTCTTCATATAAACGCACTTTTCAGTGTTTCTTGAGGAGAAATGCGTTTCTGAGTGGTTTTGGATGAGAAAGACATATTAAGCGAGTTTAGTGATGAAAACAAGAGTTTTGCATAGAATTGAGCTCAGAATGAATTTGATACTGGGAAGCGAATTCTAATGTAAAGTTTGAGAAAACAATGATTTTTTCATATTCTGTCTTGTTTTGTATGTTTCCAGTATAATAAAGATGTTTCCATAAATAAATCACATATTCTTCATAAACGCACTTTTCAGTGTTTCTTGAGGAGAAATGCGTTTCTGAGTGGTTTTGGATGAGAAAGACATATTAAGCGAGTTTAGTGATGAAAACAAGAGTTTTGCATAGAATTGAGCTGAGAATGAAGATTTTATACTTGGAAGCGAATTCTAATGTAAAATTTGAGAAAACAATGTTTATTTTCATATTCTGTCTTTTTTGTATGTTTCCAGTATAACAGATGTGTTTCCATAAATAAATCACATATTCTTCATATAAAAGCACTTTTCAGTTTTCTTGAGGAGAAATGCGTTTCTGAGTGGTTTTGGATGAGAAAGACATATTAAGCGAGTTTAGTGATGAAAACAAGAGTTTTGCATAGAATTGAGCTCAGAATGAATTTGATACTGGGAAGCGAATTCTAATGTAAAGTTTGAGAAAACAATGTTTATTTTCATATCTGTCTTGTTGATGTTTCCAGTATAAGATGTGTTTCATAATAATCACATATTCTTCATATAAAGCACTTTCAGTGTTTCTTGAGGAGAAATGCGTTTCTGAGTGGTTTTGAGAAAGACATATTAAGCGAGTTTAGTGATGAAAACAAGAGTTTTGCATAGAATTGAGCTCAGAATGAACATTTGATACTGGGAAGCGAATTCTAATGTAAAGTTTGAGAAAACAATGTTTTTTTCATATTCTGTCTTTTTTGTATGTTTCCATATAACAGATTTTCTAAATATCACATACTTCATATAAACGCACTTTTCAGTGTTTCTTGAGGAGAAATGCGTTTCTGAGTGGTTTTGGATGAGAAAGACATATTAAGCGAGTTTAGTGATGAAAACAAGAGTTTTGCATAGAATTGAGCTCAGAATGAATTTGATACTGGAAGCGAATTCTAATGTAAAATTTGAGAAAACAATGTTTTTTCATATTCTGTCTTGTTTTGTATGTTTCCAGTATAACAGATGTGTTTCATAAATAAATCACATATTCTTCATATAAACGCACTTTTCAGTGTTTCTTGAGGAGAAATGCGTTTCTGAGTGGTTTTGGATGAGAAAGACATATTAAGCGAGTTTAGTGATGAAAACAAGAGTTTTGCATAGAATTGAGCTGAGAATGAAGATTTTATACTTGGAAGCGAATTCTAATGTAAAATTTGAGAAAACAATGTTTATTTTCATAGTCTGTCTCTTTTTTGTATGTTTCCAGTATAACAGATGTGTTTCCATAAATAAATCACATATTCTTCATATAAATGCACGTTTCAGTGTTTCTGGAGGAGAAATGCATTCTTTGATGATAGTGGTACATTTCAACACAGGTTACAATTACATTGTAAAGAATAAACATGAAATATATAAAACATATTTCCACATCCACATAGTTATATCAATTTAAAATGAATTAAAGCCGCAAGCGGCATTTCGCGGTTTATAGCCTTTATCGCTCAAAGCGCCCCACTAGTGGTCGATTTGAATGAAACTTTCAGCGGATGTTTCCGTTACTCTTGTCAACATATGCTGCAAGTTTGGAGATGATGAGCCAAAGGCTTGTGAAGTTAGGTTTATTGATGTGCTGAGGCACGCCTCTTAGAAATGTATTGGTCAATATCTTCACAACGTAATAACATATCAACAAGCTTAATGCAACTTTTGATGAGCCTGGTCCAATAATGATTCGCAGAAAATATTCCAGCAATCGGACCTACGGCTTAGGAGGAGATGTCAAAAATGTGTTTTTCAAAAAATTCAACCTGGCGGAAAATTTAGTTGGTGGACTTTCGTGGTCCAAGAGACTTTTTTTTAGATCACATTCAGCAGCACATGTCTGTCAAATTTCAAATTAATAGGACTTATGGTGTGAGGGGGCTGGCCTTGAAAATTGTTATAGCGCCACCATGTGGCCAATTGTTTTCATATTTTATGTGAAGCATTATGGCATCATGTGGTATCAAGTCTCATGTCTCTAGCTCATTCCAGCTCACAGCAAATTGAGCAAAGGCATAATTTTGCATAAAATGCTAAATAGGCCACGCCCACATGCACCGATCAATATGACACTATAGATCTTGGTTAATACTTGCCCCCAGAGTATGTGCACCAAATTTGATAAAATTCTGTCCACCGGATCTTGCGATACAAGTTTCTGATATGTGTCAAGCGGAAAATGCTTTGGTACGCCTCTTCCCAAAAATGTACTGAAGATATCTACCAAGATTTATGATGATTTGCTAATGGTCAATGAATTATGGTCAATTTCCTGCTAAGCACCTGCAATTGAAAATTTTGTCGGTCAACAGATTCATCCAGAATGTCGCTCCTCGTTGTGAGACCTCCATGTCGCTCCTCCATGTAGCTCCTGAATGTCGCTCCTCATTGTCAATCCTCAATGTCGCTCCTCCATATCGATCCTCCATGTCATTCCTCCATGTGGATCCAACATGTTACTCCTCCATGTCGATCTTCAATGTCGCTCCGCCATGTCACTCCAGAATGTCGCTCCTCCATGTCACTCCAGAAATTAACTCGAGAATGTTACTCCTCCATGTCGCTCCTCCATGTCACTCCAGAATGTCCCTCAAGAATTTCACTCCAGAATGCCACTCCTCCATGTCCCTCCTCCATGTCACTCCTTCATGTTGATCCTCTATTTCG
>VHQL01000746.1:40000-43427 GCA_014673565.1 Sebastes schlegelii | reverse complement strand
CGACCTCAGGCTGGTCACAGACTGGTTTCAGGCTGGGTTCAGACTGGTTTTAGATTGATCTCAGGCTAGTTTCAGACTGGTTTTAGATTGACCTCAGACTGGTTTCAGGCTTGTTTCCAGACTGGTTTCAGGCTGGTTTCAGATGTACCTCAGGCTGGTTTCAGACTGGTTTCAGACTGGTTTCAGATTGACCTCAGACTGGTTTCAGACTGGTTTAAGATTGGTTTCAGTCTGGTTTCAGTCTGGTCTCAGACTGGTTTCAGAATGGTTTCAGTCTAGATTCAGACTGGTTTCAGACTGGTTTCAGATCGACCTCAGGCTGGTTTCAGACTGGTTTCAGACTGATTTCAGACTGGTAACAGACTGGTTTCAGACTGGTTTCAGACTGGTTTCAGGCTTGTTATAGACTGGTTTTAGATTGACCTTGGACTGGTTTCAGATCGGTTTCAGATTGACATAAGACTGGTTTCAATCTGGTTTCAGATTGACCTCAGACTGGTTTCAGACTGGTTTCAGATTGACCTCAGACTGGTTTCAGGCTGGTTTCAGATTGACCTCAGACTGGTTTCAGGCTGGTTTCAGAATGGTTTCAGACTGGTTTCAGACTGGTTTCAGGCTTGTTATAGACTGGTTTTAGATTGACCTTGGACTGGTTTCAGATCGGTTTCAGATTGACATAAGACTGGTTTCAATCTGGTTTCAGATTGACCTCAGACTGGTTTCAGACTGGTTTCAGATTGACCTCAGACTGGTTTCAGGCTGGTTTCAGAATGGTTTCAGACTGGTTTCAGAATGGTTTCAGACTGGTTTCAGGCTTGTTTTAGACTAGGTTTAGATTGACCTCGGACTGGTTTCAGACTGGTTTCAGATTGACCTCAGAATGGTTTCAGGCTAGTTTCAGACTGGTTTCAGACTGGTTTAAGACTGGTTTCAGATCGACCTCAGGCTGGTTACAGACTGGTTACAGACTAGTTTCAGACTGGTTTCAGACTTGTTTCAGTCTGGTTTCAGACTGGTTTCAGATTGACCTCAGACTGGTTTCAGACTGGTTTCAGATCGACCTCAGACTGTTTTCAGACTGGTTTTAGATTGACTTCAGACTGGTTTCAGGCTAGTTTCAGGCTGGTTTCAGGCTGGTTTCAGGCTAGTTTCAGGCTGGTTTCAGACTGGTTTCAGACTGGTTTCAGATTGACATCAGACTGGTTTCAGACTGGTTTAAGATTGGTTTCAGTCTGGTTTCAGTCTGGTTTCAGGCTGGTTTCAGACTGGTTTCAGACTGGTCTCATACTGGTTTCAGAATGGTTTCAGGCTAGATTCAGACTGGTTTCAGACTGGTTTCAGATCGACCTCAGGCTGGTTTCAGACTGGTTTCAGATCGACCTCAGGCTGGTTTCAGGCTGGTTTCAGACTGATTTCAGACTGGTAACAGACTAGTTTCAGACTGGTTTCAGACTGGTTTCAGGCTTGTTATAGACTAGTTTTAGATTGACCTTGGACTGGTTTCAGATTGACCTCAGACTGGTTTCAATCTGGTTTCAGACTGGTTTCAGATTGACCTCAGACTGGTTTCCGGGTTGGTTTCAGATTGACCTCAGACTGGTTTCAGACTGGTTTCAGATTGACCTCAGACTGGTTTCAGGCTGGTTTCAGAATGGTTTCAGAATGGTTTCAGAATGGTTTCAGACTGGTTTCAGGCTTGTTTTAGACTAGGTTTAGATTGACCTCGGACTGGTTTCAGACTGGTTTCAGATTGACCTCAGAATGGTTCCAGGCTAGTTTCAGACTGGTTTCAGACTGGTTTAAGACTGGTTTCAGATCGACCTCAGGCTGGTTACAGACTGGTTACAGACTAGTTTCAGACTGGTTTCAGACCTGTTTCAGTCTGTTTCAGTCTGGTTTCAGACTGGTTTCAGACTGGTTTCAGATCGACGTCAGACTGTTTTCAGACTGGTTTTAGATTGACTTCAGACTGGTTTCAGGCTAGTTTCAGGCTGGTTTCAGGCTGGTTTTAGACTGGTTTTAGATTGACCTCGGACTGGTTTCAGACTGGTTTCAGATTGACCTCAGAATGGTTTCAGGCTAGTTTCAGATTGGTTTCAGACTGGTTTCAGACTGGTTTCAGGCTGGTTTCCGACTGGTTTTAGATCGACCTCGGACTGGTTTCAGACTGGTTTCAAATCGACCTCAGGCTGGTTACAGACTGGTTTCATATCAACCTCAGGCTGGTTTCCGACTGGTTACAGACTAGTTTCCGACTGGTTTCAGACTGGTTTCAGGCTGGTTTCAGGCTGGTTTCCGACTGGTTTTAGATTGACCTCGGACTGGTTTCAGACTGGTTTCAAATCGACCTCAGGCTGGTTACAGACTGGTTTCATATCAACCTCAGGCTGGTTTCAGACTGGTTACAGACTAGTTTCAAACTGGTTTCAGACTGGTTTCGGGCTGGTTTCAGACTGTTTCAGATTGGACCTCAGACGTTTTTCATACTGGTTTTAGATTGACCTCAGACTGGTTTTCAGGCTAGATTCAGACTGGTTTCAGACTGGTTTCAGATCGACCTCAGAATGGTTTCATACTGGTTACAGACTAGTTTCCGACTGGTTTCACACTGGTTTCAGACTGGTTTCAGTACGACCTCAGGCTGGTCATAGACTGGTTTCAGGCTGGTTTCAGACTGGTTTCAGATTGACCTCAGGCTGGTATCTGACTGGTAACAGACTAGTTTCAGACTGGTTTCAGACTGGTTTCAGATGGACCTCAGACTTTTTTCAGACTGGTTTTAGATTGACCTCAGACTGGTTTCAGGCTAGATTCAGACTGGTTTCAGACTGGTTTCAGATCGACCTCAGAATGGTTTCATACTGGTTACAGACTAGTTTCCGACTGGTTTCACACTGGTTTCAGGCTGGTTTCAGGCTGGTTTCAGACTGGTTTCAGACTGGCTTCAGGCTGGTTTCAGACTGGTTTCAGACTGGTTTTAGAATGGTTCCAGACTGGTTTAAGATTGACTTCGGACTGGTTTCATACTGGTTTCATATTGACCTCAGAATGGTTTCAGGCTGGTTTCAGACTGGTTACAGACTGGTTTCAGATGGACCTCAGACTTTTTTCAGACTGGTTTTAGATTGACCTCAGACTGGTTTCAAGCTAGATTCAGACTGGTTTCAGACTGGTTTCAGATCGACCTCAGGCTGGTTTCAGACTGGTTACAGACTAGTTTCAGACTGGTTTCACACTGGTTTCAGACTTGTTTCAGGCTGGTTTCAGACTGGATTTAAATTGACCTCGGACTGGTTTCAGACTGGTTTCACACTGGTTTCACACTGGTTTCAGACTTGTTTCAGGCTGGTTTCAGACTGGTTTTAAATTGACCTCGGACTGGTTTCAAACTGGTTTCAGATTGACCTCAGAATGGTTTCAGGCTAGT
>VHQL01000746.1:0-35000 GCA_014673565.1 Sebastes schlegelii | reverse complement strand
ACAGGTAACACACCTGACTCCTCTTCCTCATGAAAGGGTAACACAACTGAGAGATAGAGACTCCTCTTCATCATGACAGGTAACAAACCTGAGAGATAGAGACTCCTCTTCATCATGACAGGTAACACACCTGACTCTTCCTCATGACAGGTAACACACCTAAGAGATAGAGACTCCTCTTCATCATGACAGGTAACACACCTGAGAGATAGAGACTCCTCTTCATCATGACAGGTAACACACCTGAGAGATAGAGACTCCTCTTCATCATGACAGGTAACACACCTGAGAGATAGAGACTCCTCTTCATCATGACAGGTAACACACCTGAGAGATAGAGACTCCTCTTCCTCATGACACGTAACACACCTGAGAGATAGAGACTCCTCTTCCTCATGACAGGTAACACACCTGACTCCTCTTCATCATGACAGGTAACACACCTGACTCCTCTTCATCATGACAGGTAACACACCTGAGAGATAGAGACTCCTCTTCCTCATGACAGGTAACACACCTGACTCCTCTTCATCATGACAGGTAACACACCTGAGAGATAGAGACTCCTCTTCCTCATGACAGGTAACACACCTGACTCCTCTTCATCATGACAGGTAACACACCTGAGAGATAGAGACTCCTCTTCATCATGACAGGTAACACACCTGAGAGATAGAGACTCCTCTTCCTCATGACACGTAACACACCTGAGAGATAGAGACTCCTCTTCATCATGACAGGTAACACACCTGAGAGATAGAGACTCCTCTTCATCATGACAGGTAACACACCTGACTCTTCCTCATGACAGGTAACACACCTGAGCGATAGAGACTCCTCTTCATCATGACAGGTAACACACCTGAGAGATAGAGACTCCTCTTCATCATGACACGTAACACACCTGAGAGATAGAGACTCCTCTTCATCATGACAGGTAACACACCTGAGAGATAGAGACTCCTCTTCATCATGACAGGTAACACACCTGAGAGATAGAGACTCCTCTTCATCATGACAGGTAACACACCTGAGAGATAGAGACTCCTCTTCCTCATGACAGGTAACACACCTGACTCCTCTTCATCATGACAGGTAACACACCTGACTCCTCTTCATCATGACAGGTAACACACCTGAGAGATAGAGACTCCTCTTCCTCATGACAGGTAACACACCTGACTCCTCTTCATCATGACAGGTAACACACCTGAGAGATAGAGACTCCTCTTCCTCATGACAGGTAACACGCCTGACTCCTCTTCATCATGACAGGTAACAAACCTGAGAGATAGAGACTCCTCTTCATCATGACAGGTAACACACCTGACTCTTCCTCATGACAGGTAACACACCTGAGAGATAGAGACTCCTCTTCATCATGACAGGTAACACACCTGAGAGATAGAGACTCCTCTTCCTCATGACAGGTAACACACCTGACTCCTCTTCATCATGACAGGTAACACACCTGAGAGATAGAGACTCCTCTTCCTCATGACAGGTAACACACCTGAGAGATACAGACTCCTCTTCCTCATGACAGGTAACACACCTGACTCCTCTTCCTCATGACAGGTAACACACCTGAGAGATACAGACTCCTCTTCCTCATGACAGGTAACACACCTGACTCCTCTTCCTCATGACAGGTAACACACCTGAGAGATAGAGACTCCTCTTCATCATGACAGGTAACACACCTGACTCCTCTTCCTCATGGAAGGTAACACACCTGAGAGATAGAGACTCCTCTTCATCATGACAGGTAACACACCTGACTCCTCTTCATCATGACAGGTAACACACCTGAGAGATAGAGACTCCTCTTCCTCATGACAGGTAACACGCCTGACTCCTCTTCATCATGACAGGTAACAAACCTGAGAGATAGAGACTCCTCTTCATCATGACAGGTAACACACCTGACTCTTCCTCATGACAGGTAACACACCTGAGAGATAGAGACTCCTCTTCATCATGACAGGTAACACACCTGAGAGATAGAGACTCCTCTTCATCATGACAGGTAACACACCTGAGAGATAGAGACTCCTCTTCATCATGACAGGTAACACACCTGACTCCTCTTCATCATGACAGGTAACACACCTGAGAGATAGAGACTCCTCTTCCTCATGACAGGTAACACGCCTGACTCCTCTTCATCATGACAGGTAACAAACCTGAGAGATAGAGACTCCTCTTCATCATGACAGGTAACACACCTGACTCTTCCTCATGACAGGTAACACACCTGAGAGATAGAGACTCCTCTTCATCATGACAGGTAACACACCTGAGAGATAGAGACTCCTCTTCATCATGACAGGTAACACACCTGAGAGATAGACTCCTCTTCCTCATGACACGTAACACACCTGAGAGATAGAGACTCCTCTTCATCATGACAGGTAACACACCTGAGAGATAGAGACTCCTCTTCCTCATGACAGGTAACACACCTGACTCCTCTTCATCAGGACAGGTAACACACCTGAGAGATAGAGACTCCTCTTCCTCATGACAGGTAACACACCTGACTCCTCTTCATCATGACAGGTAACACACCTGAGAGATAGAGACTCCTCTTCCTCATGACAGGTAACACACCTGACTCCTCTTCATCATGACAGGTAACACACCTGAGAGATAGAGACTCCTCTTCATCATGACAGGTAACACACCTGACTCCTCTTCATCATGACAGGTAACACACCTGAGAGATAGAGACTCCTCTTCATCATGACAGGTAACACACCTGACTCCTCTTCATCATGACAGGTAACACACCTGAGAGATAGAGACTCCTCTTCATCATGACAGGTAACACACCTGACTCCTCTTCCTCATGACAGGTAACACACCTGACTCCTCTTCATCATGACAGGTAACACACCTGAGAGATAGAGACTCCTCTTCATCATGACAGGTAACACACCTGAGAGATAGAGACTCCTCTTCATCATGACACGTAACACACCTGAGAGATAGAGACTCCTCTTCATCATGACAGGTAACACACCTGAGGGATAGAGACTCCTCTTCATCATGACAGGTAACACACCTGAGAGATAGAGACTCCTCTTCATCATGACAGGTAACACACCTGAGAGATAGAGACTCCTCTTCCTCATGACACGTAACACACCTGAGAGATAGAGACTCCTCTTCATCATGACAGGTAACACACCTGAGAGATAGAGACTCCTCTTCCTCATGACAGGTAACACACCTGACTCTTCCTCATGACAGGTAACACACCTGAGAGATAGAGACTCCTCTTCATCATGACAGGTAACACACCTGACTCCTCTTCATCATGACAGGTAACACACCTGAGAGATAGAGACTCCTCTTCATCATGACAGGTAACACACCTGAGAGATAGAGACTCCTCTTCATCATGACACGTAACACACCTGAGAGATAGAGACTCCTCTTCATCATGACAGGTAACACACCTGAGGGATAGAGACTCCTCTTCATCATGACAGGTAACACACCTGAGAGATAGAGACTCCTCTTCATCATGACAGGTAACACACCTGAGAGATAGAGACTCCTCTTCATCATGACAGGTAACACACCTGAGAGATAGAGACTCCTCTTCCTCATGACACGTAACACACCTGAGAGATAGAGACTCCTCTTCATCATGACAGGTAACACACCTGAGAGATAGAGACTCCTCTTCCTCATGACAGGTAACACACCTGACTCCTCTTCATCATGACAGGTAACACACCTGAGAGATAGAGACTCCTCTTCCTCATGACAGGTAACACACCTGACTCCTCTTCATCATGACAGGTAACACACCTGAGAGATAGAGACTCCTCTTCCTCATGACAGGTAACACACCTGAGAGATACAGACTCCTCTTCCTCATGACAGGTAACACACCTGACTCCTCTTCCTCATGACAGGTAACACACCTGAGAGATACAGACTCCTCTTCCTCATGACAGGTAACACACCTGACTCCTCTTCCTCATGACAGGTAACACACCTGAGAGATAGAGACTCCTCTTCATCATGACAGGTAACACACCTGACTCCTCTTCCTCATGGAAGGTAACACACCTGAGAGATAGAGACTCCTCTTCATCATGACAGGTAACACACCTGACTCCTCTTCATCATGACAGGTAACACACCTGAGAGATAGAGACTCCTCTTCCTCATGACAGGTAACACGCCTGACTCCTCTTCATCATGACAGGTAACAAACCTGAGAGATAGAGACTCCTCTTCATCATGACAGGTAACACACCTGACTCTTCCTCATGACAGGTAACACACCTGAGAGATAGAGACTCCTCTTCATCATGACAGGTAACACACCTGAGAGATAGAGACTCCTCTTCATCATGACAGGTAACACACCTGAGAGATAGAGACTCCTCTTCCTCATGACACGTAACACACCTGAGAGATAGAGACTCCTCTTCATCATGACAGGTAACACACCTGAGAGATAGAGACTCCTCTTCATCATGACAGGTAACACACCTGAGAGATAGAGACTCCTCTTCATCATGACAGGTAACACACCTGACTCCTCTTCATCATGACAGGTAACACACCTGAGAGATAGAGACTCCTCTTCCTCATGACAGGTAACACGCCTGACTCCTCTTCATCATGACAGGTAACAAACCTGAGAGATAGAGACTCCTCTTCATCATGACAGGTAACACACCTGACTCTTCCTCATGACAGGTAACACACCTGAGAGATAGAGACTCCTCTTCATCATGACAGGTAACACACCTGAGAGATAGAGACTCCTCTTCATCATGACAGGTAACACACCTGAGAGATAGAGACTCCTCTTCATCATGACAGGTAACACACCTGAGAGATAGAGACTCCTCTTCCTCATGACAGGTAACACACCTGACTCCTCTTCATCAGGACAGGTAACACACCTGAGAGATAGAGACTCCTCTTCCTCATGACAGGTAACACACCTGACTCCTCTTCATCATGACAGGTAACACACCTGAGAGATAGAGACTCCTCTTCCTCATGACAGGTAACACACCTGACTCCTCTTCATCATGACAGGTAACACACCTGAGAGATAGAGACTCCTCTTCATCATGACAGGTAACACACCTGACTCCTCTTCATCATGACAGGTAACACACCTGAGAGATAGAGACTCCTCTTCATCATGACAGGTAACACACCTGACTCCTCTTCCTCATGACAGGTAACACACCTGACTCCTCTTCATCATGACAGGTAACACACCTGAGAGATAGAGACTCCTCTTCATCATGACAGGTAACACACCTGAGAGATAGAGACTCCTCTTCATCATGACAGGTAACACACCTGAGAGATAGAGACTCCTCTTCATCATGACAGGTAACACACCTGAGAGATAGAGACTCCTCTTCCTCATGACAGGTAACACACCTGACTCTTCCTCATGACAGGTAACACACCTGAGAGATAGAGACTCCTCTTCATCATGACAGGTAACACACCTGAGAGATAGAGACTCCTCTTCATCATGACAGGTAACACACCTGAGAGATAGAGACTCCTCTTCATCATGACAGGTAACACACCTGAGAGATAGAGACTCCTCTTCCTCATGACAGGTAACACACCTGACTCCTCTTCATCAGGACAGGTAACACACCTGAGAGATAGAGACTCCTCTTCCTCATGACAGGTAACACACCTGACTCCTCTTCATCATGACAGGTAACACACCTGACTCCTCTTCATCATGACAGGTAACACACCTGAGAGATAGAGACTCCTCTTCCTCATGACAGGTAACACACCTGACTCCTCTTCATCATGACAGGTAACACACCTGAGAGATAGAGACTCCTCTTCATCATGACAGGTAACACACCTGACTCCTCTTCATCATGACAGGTAACACACCTGAGAGATAGAGACTCCTCTTCATCATGACAGGTAACACACCTGAGAGATAGAGACTCCTCTTCATCATGACACGTAACACACTTGAGAGATAGAGACTCCTCTTCATCATGACAGGTAACACACCTGAGGGATAGAGACTCCTCTTCATCATGACAGGTAACACACCTGAGAGATAGAGACTCCTCTTCATCATGACAGGTAACACACCTGAGAGATAGAGACTCCTCTTCATCATGACAGGTAACACACCTGAGAGATAGAGACTCCTCTTCCTCATGACACGTAACACACCTGAGAGATAGAGACTCCTCTTCATCATGACAGGTAACACACCTGAGAGATAGAGACTCCTCTTCCTCATGACAGGTAACACACCTGACTCCTCTTCATCATGACAGGTAACACACCTGAGAGATAGAGACTCCTCTTCCTCATGACAGGTAACACACCTGACTCCTCTTCATCATGACAGGTAACACACCTGAGAGATAGAGACTCCTCTTCCTCATGACAGGTAACACACCTGAGAGATACAGACTCCTCTTCCTCATGGCAGGTAACACACCTGAGAGATAGAGACTCTTCTTCCTCATGACAGGTAACACACCTGACTCCTCTTCATCATGACAGGTAACACACCTGACTCCTCTTCATCATGACAGGTAACACACCTGACTCCTCTTCATCATGACAGGTAACACACCTGAGAGATAGAGACTCCTCTTCCTCATGACAGGTAACACGCCTGACTCCTCTTCATCATGACAGGTAACAAACCTGAGAGATAGAGACTCCTCTTCATCATGACAGGTAACACACCTGACTCTTCCTCATGACAGGTAACACACCTGAGAGATAGAGACTCCTCTTCATCATGACAGGTAACACACCTGAGAGATAGAGACTCCTCTTCATCATGACAGGTAACACACCTGAGAGATAGAGACTCCTCTTCCTCATGACACGTAACACACCTGAGAGATAGAGACTCCTCTTCATCATGACAGGTAACACACCTGAGAGATAGAGACTCCTCTTCCTCATGACAGGTAACACACCTGACTCCTCTTCATCATGACAGGTAACACACCTGAGAGATAGAGACTCCTCTTCATCATGACAGGTAACACACCTGACTCCTCTTCATCATGACAGGTAACACACCTGAGAGATAGAGACTCCTCTTCCTCATGACAGGTAACACACCTGACTCCTCTTCCTCATGACAGGTAACACACCTGACTCATCTTCATCATGACAGGTAACACATCTGACTCCTCTTCATCATGACAGGTAACACACCTGAGAGATAGAGACTCCTCTTCATCATGACAGGTAACACACCTGACTCCTCTTCATCATGACAGGTAACACACCTGAGAGATAGAGACTCCTCTTCATCATGACAGGTAACAGACCTGACTCCTCTTCCTCATGACAGGTAACACACCTGACTCCTCTTCATCATGACAGGTAACACACCTGAGAGATAGAGACTCCTCTTCCTCATGACAGGTAACACACCTGACTCCTCTTCCTCATGACAGGTAACACACCTGACTCATCTTCATCATGACAGGTAACACATCTGACTCCTCTTCATCATGACAGGTAACACATCTGAGAGATAGAGACTCCTCTTCCTCATGACAGGTAACACACCTGACTCCTCTTCATCATGACAGGTAACACACCTGACTCCTCTTCATCATGACAGGTAACACACCTGAGAGATAGAGACTCCTCTTCATCATGACAGGTAACACACCTGACTCCTCTTCATCATGACAGGTAACACACCTGACTCCTCTTCATCATGACAGGTAACACACCTGAGAGATAGAGACTCCTCTTCATCATGACAGGTAACACACCTGACTCCTCTTCATCATGACAGGTAACACACCTGACTCCTCTTCATCATGACAGGTAACACACCTGAGAGATAGAGACTCCTCTTCATCTTGACAGGTAACACAGGTGGGGTCATGTGGTGGTACCCCTCTGGTCTGTGGACCAGGTCCACCTCCAGGGTTCTACTGACCGTGTCCTCTTCCTGTGTTCTTCAGGGATCTTCTGCACCATCTCTCTATGTACATATGCGGCCAGCGTGACCTACGACCTCTCCAGAAACCCCCCCTTCATATACGGTCTGCCTGCCGACGTGGATCACGGTTACGGCTGGTCCATCTGCTGTGCCTGGGCCAGTCTGGGTCTCACCGTGGCCGCCGGCTGCCTCGGTACCACCTTCCCCTTCCTGAGCCGGGCCGGAGCTCTGCGCTCCAAAACCGCCCGCGAGTCGTCCGTCTGAGCCGCCGCCGTCTGTCCATCAGAGGAGGAGGAACGGGACGGGTTAATGACAGAAACTGATGTTGATCCGGTCTGTTGGACCGGGCTTCACCTGGGTCATGAGACCCGGGTTCTGGATAGACTGGAGGAGGGGCGTCGGACCTCCACGTGGAGCTGTACGAGTTCAACACCTGTTTCACACCTTTAAACCGAAGCAAAGTGTTTGTGTTTGAACCACAGCGCCGCCTGCTGGGTGTTTGTGATGTGGACATTAATGTAACCCACACAAACAAACACACACACACACACACACACACACCCACACACATCTTGTTGTCTCTGCTCACCTGTCCAGGTGCTCCAGTGCGCTGTGACATCACTGGTGTGCTTGGTTACAGGTGACACTGACAGAAGCAGGGGGGACAGGAAACTACAGGAGCTAAGATGCTAACAGGCTAACAGTCAACAGTCAGTAACCAATCAGCATCCTTCTCTGTCACTGCAGCCAATCAGCATCCTTTCTCTCTGCTGTTTATTGTCTCACCTGCAGCCATAAAACCAGAACATGAACCAACACATGAACATCAGCTCAGAGGTTCTTCATCAGAACAGCTCAGAGGTTCTTCATCAGAACCGCTCAGAGGTTCTTCATCAGAACAGCTCAGAGGTTCTTCCTCAGAACCGCTCAGAGGTTCTTCATCAGAACAGCTCAGAGGTTCTTCATCAGAACAGCTCAGAGGTTCTTCATCAGAACCGCTCAGAGGTTCTTCCTCAGAACCGCTCAGAGGTTCTTCCTCAGAACCGCTCAGAGGTTCTTCCTCAGAACAGCTCAGAGGTTCTTCATCAGAACCGCTCAGAGGTTCTTCATCAGAACCGTCCTCCTACAAAGAGACGGACTAAAGTAAAACTACATTATTTCTATTCTATCTTCATATTGAAAGTCTCTGCTGAAACGTCTTGTTGAACAATAATAAGAAACGTAGAAGAAGGTCGGAACGTTGCAGCTCCCTCAAAGTGCAGTTTATTTCTTCATCTTGGTACGAAGACGTGCTGATAAATGTCCCTCTGAGGGAGCTGCTACATACTGGTCCAGCACCGACCTGCTACATACTGGTCCAGCACCGGCCTGCTACATACTGGTCCAGCACCGGCCTGCTACATACTGGTCCAGCACCGGCCTGCTACATACTGGTCCAGCACCGACCTGCTACATACTGGTCCAGCACCGGCCTGCTACATACTGGTCCAGCACCGGCCTGCTGCATACTGGTCCAGCACCGACCTGCTACATACTGGTCCAGCACCGACCTGCTACATACTGGTCCAGCACCGACCTGCTACATACTGGTCCAGCACCGGCCTGCTGCATACTGGTCCAGCATCGACCTGCTGCATACTGGTCCAGCACCGACCTGCTACATACTGGTGTGTTGTCGTCCAGGTGGAAACAGCAGCGATGAACAGGTTGAGATAACAAACAGGAAAAAAGATGTGAAGAATTATCATAAATCAGGAGAAATAGAGGAGAAATGTGACCCCGGGAGGAAGCCGGGAGGAAGCCGGGAGCGGGTTGGCAGGAGTGTGTTGAGACGTTGATGGTGTTCTGTTGAAGAGTCCACTGAGCAGATATTCAGGTTCACACATACTCAGATGTATATAGAAGCTGTTTTTTACCTGCTGAGAGAACAGACGAATGAACCGGAGCAGCTGTTGTTTGTTTAACGGCCTGCGAGCTGAGCCACCGACTCCGACCCGGAGTTCAACCATCGAGCTGAATGAGGAACATCACGTATGTCTGGAGAAAATGTGGAACATCCCAGAATCCCTTTACTCATCAAAAAACACTGGACCGTGTCCACCGGTCCACCGGTCCACCGGTCTGAGATCAGAGCCGTCCTGTGGATCGGATCTCTTTCAAGACGTTTTCTCTGCGTCTCGCACCCAGGGCATCCAGGTGTGCGCGGTGACCCGGGTGTGAGCGGTGACCCGGGTGTGAGCGGTGACCCGGGTGTGAGCGGTGACCCGGGTGTATGAACTGATGTATTATGTAACTGACTGACTGCTGCTGCTGCTTGGTGCTTTATTATTGATTGAATTTAGGAGTCCAGTCGTCTTCAGCTCAGTCTCAGATACTGCAGCAGGCTGGATGTCACGTATACCCTCTGATACCCTCTAATGTATTTCTGATACACCCTTCTTATACCCTCTAACAGTACAGGCTGGGGGTGGGGTTATGTCTCTTCATCAGGAATTTCTGATCAGATGTCAGCATCTATCTGATACCCCCTGAGACCTTTCATTGCCCCTGATACCCTACTAAACCCTATCAAATCCTCAGATGCCTTCTAAAACCTCTTTCTGATGCCCTCTTGTACCCCCTGATGCTCCCTGATACCCTATATTTTCTCAAATACCCCCTCTGAGTTTATCTTCTGATACCCCTCCTGTGCCCCATCGTTACCTTCATACACCCCTCCTGTAGCCTATGATACCCCATCATACCCCTACTATATACCCGATACCCCATCATGCCCCTACCATACCCTGATCACCTCCCATACCATCTTAAACCCTCTAATACCCTCTGATATCTGATGATACCTTCATACACCCTTCCTGTAGCCTCTGATACCCCTCAGTAACCCTCCTTAACCTCCGATACCCCATCATACCTGCCTGTACCCTCTTATACTTACTACCTTCTAATACCCCCTAAAACCTCCCAATACCCCATCATACCCGCGTGTACCCTCTAATACTTCTAATACCTCTTAAAACCTCCTGATACCCCATCATACCTCTTGTAAATCCATTCTGATACTTTTCTAAGACTCCCTGTTACCCCATCATGTGTCTCATATACAACTCCTGTACCCTATGACACCCTCTGACACCCTCTTAAACCCCATCATACCCATCCTGTGCCTCTTGAAACACCATAATATCCTATTTAAACCTCCTGATACCCTCTGATACCCCCCTGTACTGCCTGATACCCTGTTAAACTCTCTAATACCCCATCATACTCTTCTTGTTTTATCTGAAACCTTTCTTCTACCCTCCTGGTACCCTGCTGGACCCTCAAAGAGTCTCTTCACACCTCTGTTGGCATCCTGATGTTCAGCTGTAAATAAACAATATAAACATCCTCAGACTGTGTTCAGATATCTGTTTGATATACTATATGTACACATATATATATAAAATAAATATATTTATATAGTATAAATACTCTTTAGTCCATTCAACAGAAGACAACAGTACGTCACATCGCTGGGCCGGGAGATAACACTGTAACAAGCACCTCGTCGGCTGACCCGGTACCGGGGCACCTCGCCGGCTGGCCCGGTACCGGGGCACCTCGCCGGCTGGCCCGGTACCGGGGCATTATCAATCCACTGGACGAGGGTGGCTTCAGCCTCTGGTGCTCTCACCGTGTGACTGTCCTTTTCCCGTCATATCAGTGAACACGCAGCATCAGCCTCACGTATCCAGCTGGAGAGCGGACGGGCCCGTGAGGCAAAGCATCATGGGAGTAAAGTAAAAAAACAAAACATTCAACAAACGTTTAACGTCTCACGTAGTTTTAAAATGCTTCTCCAGATGTTGTCATGTATGAAAAGACCTGAAATGAGCACTGAGCAGAATACTTGATTACTATAAACGGGTACTGTATAATGTTAAGTGACTGGACGCTACCGTCACCAATGCTAAGATGCTAACGTAGCACCTCGGGGATTGAAGCTGTTATTTTTATACTCCGGGTTCTCAGGTTTCCTCCCACAGTCTAAAGACATGCAGGTTAGTGTGGGTTTACTCCGGGTTCTCAGGTTTCCTCCCACAGTCTAAAGACATGCAGGTTAGTGTGGGTTTACTCCGGGTTCTCAGGTTTCCTCCCACAGTCTAAAGACATGCAGGTTAGCGTGGGTTTACTCCGGGTTCTCAGGTTTCCTCCCACAGTCTAAAGACCTGCAGGTTCATTGTTGACTCTAAATGTCCTGTAGGTGTGAATGTGAGTGTCTGGAGACCCCCCCAGGTTACAGATGATGGATGAAAATAAGAATAATTATAATAATATTAATAATAATTGTGTAATATTATTAAATATTATAATGATGATGATCTGTGTGTCTGTGCGTGCGTGTGAGTGTCTGCGCGTGCGTGCGTGTGAATGTGTGTGTTGGCTTGTTGCTGTCACGCACCGTCCCCATCGGCACGCACTCCCACTCAGAAGCCACGCCCATGTACGTCACAGCCTCGCACTGCGCATGGTCAGTCGCTCCTCAGTTCTGACCGGAGTCACAACAACCGACACCGGTTCTCTGAGCGGCCGGTACCTCTCCGAGTGACCGCTGACAGGAGTCCGGAGCCGGGCTGCTGTCTGAGAGAGACCGGGGGACAGAACCGGAGGAGCCGCTGGTCGGTGAGCAGCTACAGACGCCGAACAGCTGATTGTACTGTTCCCACCCAGAACCCGGGAACACCCCGGTCTGTCCGGGTTACGGTTACTCACCAGACTCACCAGACTCACCTGGACTCACCTGGACCAGCAGCAGCTCACCTGCCGGCTCAGAGCTGCTAGCATTAGCTCCAGGCTACATGCTAACAGGCTAACGCAGCAGCTAGCTGTTAGCTGTTAGCATCACAGAGGCTCCCGGTACCGGGACTATGGACCGGTTAAAGGTCAGCATGCTGTCATCCCGGTGAACCCAACTACACCCAACAGAGCTGCTAACCGGAGATAACCGGAGATAACCTCCGTGGAGCTGCAGAGGATGGTCCCAGTGAGGACAGCTAACCGGGAGGAACGGCCCGCTGGAGGATCCACCAGCCTCCCTACCGGACTCAGGACCAGCCTCTCTACCGGACTCAGGACCAGCCTCCCTACCGGACTCAGGACCAGCCTCCCGGTGAACCGGTGAACCGGCAGAGCTTCGGTCATGCAGGCGGCTCAGCTTCAATACGACTTCTTCAACGAGGAGAATGGACCGAAGTGGAGAGGACTGCTGGTGTCCTCCCTGGAGAAGGTAACACACACACAGAGAGACACACACACACACACACACACACACACACAGAGAGACACACAGACACACACACACACACACACACACACACACACACACACACAGAGAGAGACACACAGACACACACACAGAGAGACACACAGACACACACACACACACACACAGAGAGACACACAGACACACACACACACACACACACACACAGAGAGACACACAGACACACACACACACAGAGAGACACACAGACACACACACACACAGAGAGACACACAGACACACACACACACACAGAGAGACACACACACACACACACACAAAGAGACACACAGACACACACACACACACAGAGAGACACACAGACACACACACACGTGTTTGTGTGTTGTATAAATTTGTGTGTGTCTCTGTGTGTGTGTGTTGTATAAATGTGTGTGTGTGTGTGTGTGTGTGTCTCTGTGTGTGTGTGTGTGTGTGTTGTATAAATTTGTGTGTGTGTGTGTGTGTGTGTGTCTCTGTGTGTGTGTTGTATAAATGTGTGTGTGTCTCTGTGTGTGTGTGTTGTATAAATGTGTGTGTGTGTGTTGCAGGTGCTGAACCAGGTGCATCCTAACCTGGTGTCCCAGCAGGAGGCGTTGCAGTACATCGAGGAGCTGATCCTGCTGCTGCTCAGCATGCTGTGTCAGGCTCAACCACGCACTGTACAGGATGTGGAGGTAACACACACACACACAAACACACACACACACACACACATAAACACATAAACACACATTTGTTATTCAACGTGTCGGGCTATTAAAGGTTCAGTGTGAAGGGTTTGGTGACGTCTAGTGGTGACGGTTGCAGATTGCAACCAGCTGAGTTCCCCTCTGAGGTAACGTGAGCCGCCGAGGGCAAAACCGTGGTTACGCCGCTAAGCTTGCCGCCGTAGTCGGTGTTACCGGTGTTGCACGACAGTCGGGCACACCGATTACATTCCGTCCCCACCGTCGAGTCCAGATGTTTAGACCAGGTCCAGATGTTTAGACCATGTGAGTCCAGGTGTTTAGATCAGGTGAGTCCAGGTGTTTAGACCAGGTGAGTCCAGCTGTCTGTCCTCACCCGTCCTCCCCGTCTTCCTCTCAGGAGCGAGTCCAGAAGAGTTTTCCTCACCCGATCGATAAGTGGGCGATCGCTGACGCTCAGGCCGCCATCGAGAAGAGGAAGAGGAGGAACCCGCTGGCTCTGCCTGTTGACAAGATCCACCCACTGCTGAAGGTACGGCCGTCTTCACCATCGTCATCATCATCATCATCACGTCATTGTACACAAATTCACTGTGTTTCCCATAATGCCTTGTGTTGTCAGGAGGTGCTGGGCTATAAGATCGACCACCAGGTGTCGGTCTACATGGTGGCGGTGTTGGAGTACATCTCCGCCGACATCCTGAAGCTGGCGGGAAACTACGTGAGGAACATCCGACACTACGAGATCTCCCAGCAGGACATCACTGTGGCCATGTGTGCTGACAAGGTACGCTGTAACCATGGTGACATGACAGGATATTATGGTCTGTAATAGACATGGACATCCATCAGGACACTGTAACCACGGTGACATGGATCCAACCTGCAGTGTGAACAACGCCTCTCTGTCTCTCACCTGTCCGTCTCAGGTGCTGATGGACATGTTCCACCAGGACGAGGAGGACATCGGCGGCTTCCCTCTGATGGACGAGGAGCCGTCAGCCAATGAGGAGCAGAGTTACTACGAGCTGGTGAGGAGCTTCATGTCTGACGGGCGACAGTTCCTGAGAACGCTCAACCTGCTCATCAAGGTTTTCAGAGAGCCCTTCACCTCCAGCCTCATGCTCTTCTCCCAGCACGTACGTACTCACTGATCAATACCTGTCTGCTTACCTGATCACCTGACTGATCGGTCTGATTGATCGTGTGTGTGTCTGTCAGGATGTGGACAGCATCTTCAGTCGGATCGTTGATATCCACGAGGTGACGGTGAAGCTGTTGGGTCTGATCGAGGACACGGTGGAGATGACCGACGAAGGCAGTCCTCATCCTCTGGTGGGAAGCTGCTTCGAAGACCTGGCTGAGGTCTGTACCAGTACCTGTACCTGTACCTGAACCTGAACCAGTACCGTACCTGAACCAGTACCTGTACCTGAACCAGTACCTGAACCTGAACCAGTACCTGAACCTGTACCTGTACCTGTACCTGAACCAATACCTGTACCAGAACCTGTACCCGTACCAGTACCTGTACCTGTACCTGAACCTGAACCAGTACCTGTACCTGAACCTGTACCTGTACCTGTACCTGTACCTGTACCTGAACCAATACCTGTACCAGAACCTGTACCCGTACCAGTACCTGTACCTGTACCTGAACCTGTGTGATTGATTGATCTGATCGATCAGTCAATCTGATGAGTGATTCTCTGTTTCTCTCTGATGTGTGATTGATTGATAGGAGTTGGCCTTTGACCCCTATGAGACGTACGCTCAGGACACCCTGCGCTCCGGTTTCCATGAACACTTCCTGAGTCAAGTGTCCAAACCAGGAGCCGCCTTCCACCTCCAGGTAAACCCCGCCCCAGGTCTCTGACATCATTACCTGTAGGCTCCACCTCCAGGTAATTAATGATGGAGGTGGTGATGATGATGATGATGATGATGTGATGATGATGTGAAGATGATGATGGTGTGATGGTGTGATGATGATGGTGATGATGGTGATGATGGTGATGATGATGATGATGATGATGATGATGATGTGCTGATGATGATGTGATGGTGTGCTGATGGTGATGCTGCTGGTCTGGTGGTGCTGCTGCTGTGCTGCTGGTGCTGGTGCTGTGCTGCTGCTGCTGGTCTGGTGGTGCTGCTGCTGTGCTGCTGGTGCTGGTGTGGTGCCGGTGTGCTGCTGCGCTGCTCTGTGCTGCTGCTGCTGCTGCTGGTGCTGCTGCTGCTGCTGCTGCTGCTGCTGCTGGTGCTGCTGCTGCTGCTGTGCTGCTGCTGCTGGTCTGGTGGTGCTGCTGCTGTGCTGCTGGTGCTGGTGCTGGTGCTGGTGCCGGTGGTGCTGCTGCTGCTGCTGTGCTGCTGCTGTGCTGGTGCTGCTGCTGCTGCTGTGGTGCTGCTGCTGCTGCTGTGCTGCTGGTGCTGGTGCTGGTGCTGGTGCCGGTGGTGCTGCTGCTGTGCTGCTGCTGCTGCTGGTGCCGGTGGTGCTGCTGCTGCTGCTGTCTGCTGTGCTGCTGCTGTGCTGCTGCTGCTGGTGGTCTGCTGGTGCTGGTGGTGCTGCTGTGCTGGTGCCGGTGGTGCTGCTGCTGGTGCTGCTGCTGCTGCTGCTGCTGGTGCTGGTGGTGCTGCTGCTGCTGCTGCTGTGCTGCTGCTGCTGGTGGTGCTGGTGGTGGTGCTGCTGGTGCTGCTGCTGTGCTGGTGCCGGTGGTGCTGCTGCTGCTGCTGCTGGTCCTGCTGCTGCTGCTGCTGCTGCTGCTGTGCTGCTGCTGTGCTGCTGCTGCTGGTGGTGCTGGTGGTGGTGCTGCTGGTGCTGCTGCTGTGTTGGTGCTGCTGGTGGTGCTGCTGCTGCTGCTGCTGTGCTGCTGCTGTGCTGCTGCTGTGCTGCTGCTGCTGCTGCTGCTGCTGCTGCTGTGGTGCTGCTGGTGCTGCTGCTGTGTTGGTGCTGCTGGTGGTGCTGGTGCTGCTGCTGTGCTGCTGCTGGTGCTGCTGCTGTTCTGCTGGTGCTGCTGTGCTGCTGCTGCTGTGCGGGTGTGCTGCTGCTGCTGCTTTGCTGCTGCTGCTGGTGTGCTGCTGCTGCTGTGCTGCTGCTGCTGCTGCCGCTGGTGCTGATGCTGATGCTGATGATGTACTACGGCTGTTTGTCTTCAGTCCATCTGTGAAGGGTTCAAAGAGGCTGTTCAGTACGTTCTGCCCAGACTGCTGCTGACTCCTGTTTACCACTGTCTGCACCTTTTCGAGATCCTCAAGGTAAGAATAAGACACCATTACTACACCTGTACTACACCTGTACTACACCTGTTGAAGAAGCTATGTTGCTTGTGGTGGCGTTGGTTCATAAAACATCTGATGTGGTGCACATTTAAACACAGGATCCAGGGAGCCGTTCCAACAATTTATTAAAGTCAAGGTGTGAAGTTGGATGGCAGTTGGTGGATGATTTTTTCTATTAAGAAAATACATTAACAGATGATATTATAAATCTCATAAATATAATACAAATTACAAATAATAAATTAGATCATTTTAACTTACATCTTTATGCATCCACAATCTGGAATTTGCCTTTTCTCCTTCACATATTAAACTCAGGTATCTAACATAACACAAAACAATCTGTTAACTTTCAAACAATATATATCTCATTTCAACCAAATAAATTATAAAGGCACAAAAGCCACATTAAACTCACATCACTCTCTCTTTGTTCTGCCTGGAAGTGTTTGGAGGGAAAAAGGAGGGTTCAGGCCTGGAGGGCAGATTTATATAATCTAGGGGGAGTGGTTTAATCAAGAGTGGCATTCTATACCAAGTATGCAGGTGGGTTAGAGACTTGTGATTTAACACCTGTACTACACCTGTACTACACCATTATACACCTGTACTATACCATTATACACCTGTACTACACCATTATACACCTGTACTATACCATTACTACACCTGTACTACACCTTATGACACCTGTACCACACCTGTACTCCCCCCTTACCACATCTGTACTACACCTCGACACCTGTACTACACCTGTACCACATCTGTACTCCCCCCTTACCACACCTGTACCACACCTCTACTACACCTGTACCACACCTGTACTACATGCACACCTATACTACATGCACACCTGTACTACATGCAGGTTAGCGTGGGTTTACTCCGGTTCTCCGGTTTCCTCCCACAGTTCAAAGACATGAAGGTTAGGGTGGGTTTACTCCGGGTTCTCAGGTTTCCTCCCGCAGGCCAAAGACATGAAGGTTAGTGTGGGTTTACTCCGGGTTCTCAGGTTTCCTCCCACAGTCCAAAGACATGAAGGTTAGTGTGGGTTTACTCTGGGTTCTCAGGTTTCCCCCCACAGTCTAAAGACATGCAGGTTAGTGTGGGTTTACTCCGGTCCTCAGGTTTCCTCCCACAGTCTAAAGACATGTAGGTTAGTGTGGGTTTACTCCGGGTTCTCAGGTTTCCTTCCGCAGTCCAAAGACATGAAGGTTAGTGTGGGTTTACTCCGGTTCTCAGGTTTCCTCCCACAGTCCAAAGACATGCAGGTTAGTGTGGGTTTACTCTGGGTTCTCAGGTTTTGTCTCACAGTCCAAAGACATGCAGGTTAGTGTGGG
Source organism: Sebastes schlegelii (assembly GCA_014673565.1). Taxonomy (NCBI): domain Eukaryota; kingdom Metazoa; phylum Chordata; class Actinopteri; order Perciformes; family Sebastidae; genus Sebastes; species Sebastes schlegelii. Next base: position 16,424 of record VHQL01000746.1, on the reverse strand, counting down.
TTTACTCCGGGTTCTCAGGTTTCCCCCCACAGTCTAAAGACATGCAGGTTAGCGTGGGTTTACTCCGGTTCTCAGGTTTCCTCCCACAGTCCAAAGACATGCAGGTTAGTGTGGGTTTACTCCGGGTTCTGAGGTTTCCTCCTACAGTCCAAAGACATGCAGGCTTGTGTGGGTTTACTCCAGGTTCTCAGGTTTCCTCCCACAGTCCAAAGACATGCAGGTTAGTGTGAGTTTACTCCGGTCCTCAGGTTTCCTCCCACCATATTAATGCTGATATCATAAACTCAGGTAGACATTACTCCTCTATATCTTTATATAGACAACAGTTCATTTACACTATAAATGAAAATATATATATAAATAAATAACCTTATACATAAATAAATAAATAAATAAATATGTGAATAAATGAATAAATATATATAAACAAATGTGTAAATATATAAATGAATAAATACTATAATACATTCGCATATTTAATGTTTTGTTTAATTTGTGATTTATTTATTTACGGTGACAAAATTACATAATTATTTGCTTATTAATTTGTTTAGGGAGTTAATCATATAATTCGTTATGTTTTCATATATGTAGTTTTATTTATTCGGCCCTTTAAACCTTCCATACATCCGAACATCTGTATCGAACACCTTTAATACAAAAAGCAGACTTTAAGATTCTAAACCAGTTCATGTGGACCCGTCTAGTTTAACACACCCGCCCATACGTCCCAGTATCAGACCGGTGTCAGCTGCTGGTTCACAGTCAGACCAGTACCCTGTAGTAGATCCGGTTCTGGTGTGGGTCTTTCAGCTGTGCAGTTGTAACTGGTTCACAGTCAGACCAGTACCCTGTAGTAGATCCGGTTCTGGTGTGGGTCTTTCAGCTGTGCAGCTGTAAGCTCCTTTGGCCCGGTTGAGGTTAAATCTCTGAAATACCTCCAGTCATGTTCTGCAGATTATTTCAGGGCTGAAAGGAGGTTAGAGGGGGGCAGGAGGCTTTTCCTGATCTGGTTCTGATCCTGGACCATGAAGGGACAGGACAGATGAGATCTGACCAGATTCTACTGTATTTTACTGTGGCTGGACTGAGGTCTGAGTCAGACCTGGCTCTGATCCTGTACCCTCTGTAGGCCAAATCTATCAGGCTTAGTCCTCCCCCTTCTGGCCTTGTCTGGAACTGTCCTGGTTCTGGTCTAGCCTGGTTCTGAAATGGTTCTCTGTCGACAAACTCAGTCCTCCCGAGTCTTCTTTTTCTCCAGCAGTTAAAAGGATCTGGATCTGGTCCTGGTCCTGGTCCTGGTCCTTTAACTTCAGTTCAGTTCTGTTCTGTCAGAATAGAACTGATCTAAAGTCCAGGGGTCTCATTTATAACCGTTGCGTACGCACAAAGCGGGGCCTGAAATGTGCGTAGGCCGATTCCCACGCAACAGTTGTGATCTATAAAAACAAACTTGACAGGAGAATGTGCACACCGGTACGGAAACTTTGACCCGTGCGTACGCACATTATGGAGACAGCGAGGCAGGGGAAACTGGAGACGCAGACGGTGAGGTGGTGAATTGAAGCCGGACTGTAGACATTAAATGTCATTATATGTTTAATGATGCCTCTCACACATTTAACTTCACTTCATATTTTTATCCACTTTATCACAAACATTTAAAAGCAGTGTTATTTGTGCTATTGAGCCATAACTATTCTACAAGCACCTTACAAATGTAAAATATATCAGCAACTCAAATCAAATTCTGCTCAATATCTCATCAGCGCTGTCTCACCATCACGTTCCCTCCACCTCCGGAGCGCAGAGGAGAGGACCGGACTACTGACACACTCAATCAGCTGTGGAGCAGCTGTGGAGCAGCTGTGGAGCAGCTGTTGAAATCATCATCATCATCGGTTGTAGAAATCCAAGATTATATCAAATAGCATTAAAGAATGGCAGAACAGAGCGTCAATAGCTTTAATAAGATCTTCCAATAGTGTGCAGATATCACCAAGTACCATATTAGTTTTCATAAAGTTGTTGTGTAAAATCGCTGCAGTGATGACGTGACTTATTCATTTATTTATGGTTTATTAGATAGAGACAGATACAGTATACACACAGACACAATGAAAACAGCTATATGCAACTATTAGCCTGTCTCTAGTGCACCACCGCGGTGCGCCACTCTGCTTCCTCCAGTCACCTCCACCCGGCACATCTTCACCAGTCACCTCCACCCGGCACATCTTCACCAGTCACCTCCACCCGGCACATCTTCACCAGTCACCTCCACCCGGCACATCTTCACCAGTCACCTCCACCCGGCACATCTTCACCATTCACCTCCACCCAGGCACATCTTCACCATTCACCCGGCACATCTTCACCAGTATGGATTGTGTAAATGAACAAAGTGTGTAAATGAAGCCAGTGACAGCTGTCACACAATCGTTACTCTCCATATCGTCATTGTCATTATCAGTCCTAATCATAATGCAGGACAAGTTCACCATAACAACTCAAATAAATATATAAATAGTGTTCACCTGTTAAACTTCTTTTTTCTAATGATATCCAGCGTGGTGGATTTTACTGATTGTCTTGATCATTTTGGCAAGTTGTGAATTGATGAATGTTATTTCTGTACAAATAACCACTGCAGTGACACTGGTAGCATGCTGCATGGTGCTGGTGGATATACCTGCACTGAGGACTAAATGACGTGTATAACAGAATTAAGAGGGAACGAGTGTTCAGAGACCTCCTCACCTACAAGCACCTCCATCTCTGTGTCACAAAAACTCCTTTTCGGTCTTCCTCTCGGTAGTTGCCGTGAATCACTGTAAAGATCAGCAGGCTCATTTACATGCAGAACCATTCATGAGGTGCTTTGCATCGACCATTTATGGTTGAATGTGGGCGGGTAGAGGGCGGAATATGAGGCGGATCCACGTGCGCACATTTCCAGGTGGACTGTGATCTATAAAGGGAACATTGCGTGCAGGTGTGCGTACGCACAGTTTTATAAGTCTGATTTTTTCCGGCGTACGCCATTTCCGGCTTTTGTGCGCACGTACATTTTTAGTGTGGATGCTACGCACTGTTTTATAAATGAGACCCCTGGTCTACAGAGTGTTTGGAGCTTCACCTGTGCCTGCAGGTGATGTCACCTGCAGGCACAGGTTTGACTGACTCTTTCTTCATCATGTTTATTTTGTGTTTCCGTAGCAACTAGAGGAGAAGAGTGAGGAAGAGGAGGATAAAGAGTGTCTGAAGCAGGCCATCACAGCTCTGCTCAACCTGCAGAGCAGCATGGAGAGGATCTGCTCCCGCAGCCTCGCCAAGAGGAGGCTCAGGTACGTCACCTGTACACACCTGTACACACACCTGAACACACCTGTACACACCTGTACACACCTGACCCCCTCTGGGTGTGATACACCTACATGTTCCTGTTCTCCTTGGTGCTCAGGGTTAGACCATGACGGTACTCAGATCAGTTGTGTTCTATCTGAGGTGGCGAGGAACCAACCCCTACTTACCCGCTGAGAGATATGTATAAAGAGGTATAAATAGTGATTTAGTGATGTATAAGAGATATAAATAGTGATTTAGTGATGTATAAAGAGATATAAATAGTGATTTAGTGATGTATAAAGAGGTATAAATAGTGATTTAGTGATTATAAAGAGGTATACATAGTGATTTAGTGATGTCTACAGCGCTCTACCTCGTGCTTCGTGACTCTCTACCGAGGTCTCCCTCGTGCTTTCGTGCTGTCTCCCGCGCTCTCCCTCGTGATTTAGTGCTGTCTCCCGCGCTCTCCTCGTGCTTTCGTGCTCTCTCCTGCTCCCTCTCGCGTGCTGTCTCACGCGCTCCTCGTGCTCTCGTGCTGTCTCCCGCGCTCTCCTCGTGCTTTCCTGCTCTCTCCCGCGCTCCCTCGTGCTTTCGTGCTCTCTCCTGCTCCCTCTCGCGTGCTGTCTCCCGCGCTCTCCCTCGTGCTCTCCTGCTGTCTCCCGCGCTCTCCCTCGTGCTTTCGTGCTGTCTCCCGCGGTCTCCCTCGTGCTTTCGTGCTGTCTCCCGCGCTCTCCCTCGTGCTTTCGTGCTGTCTCCCGCGCTCTCCCTCGTGCTTTCGTGCTCTCTCCCGCGCTCCCTCGTGCTTTCGTGCTCTCTCCTGCTCCCTCTCTCGTGCTGTCTCACGCGCTCTCCCTCGTGCTCTCGTGCTGTCTCCCGCGCTCTCCGTCGTGCTTTCGTGCTATATCCTGAGGTATGATAAAGACGGGGAGCGTTGACACAATAAGAGCTGAACAGCAGAGTGGTGGACGGACTCCTCCCATCCTCCCTGTTTCCCTCTGGACATAAATAGACCCGGGGGGGGTTGGAGGGTGGAGGGTCGGAGGTCGGACTGAGAAGAGGGGGGTGGGGGGGGAGGGTGTTAGGGTGGTGGTGGGAGCAGGAAGTTTCGTCAGGATCTGGACTCGGCTGCTTATTGTTCTCTACTGGTCAGAAAGTACAGAACACTGAACAGAGGAACACTAATACTGCTGCTGCTGCTGCTGGAGTACACTACGATCAACAACAAGGAGGTGGAGAAGGAGAGAACAGGAGAAGGAGAGAAAGAAGGAGGAGAAGGAGAGAAAAAGGAGAAGAAGAAGAGAAAGATGGAGGAGGAGAAAAAGGAGAGAAAAGATGGTTGGATGATCGGCAGGTTGATATGAGGACGTAGGTGACTTCAAATTCTTCTTTCTTTGCTTTTTGAGGCTGATGGATGTAGATGGAGTCTGAAGGATGTAGATGGAGTCTGAAGGATGTAGATGGAGTTTGATGGATGTAGATGGAGGCTGATGGATATAGATGGAGGCTGATGGATGTAGATGGAGTCTGATGGATATAGATGGAGTCTGAAGGATGTAGATGGAGTTTGATGGATGTAGATGGAGGCTGATGGATGTAGATGGAGTCTGATGGACGTAGATGGAGTCTGAAGGATGTAGATGGAGTCTGAAGGATGTAGATGGAGTCTAAAAGATGTAGATGGAGTCTGAAGGATGTAGATGGAGTCTAAAGGATGTAGATGGAGGCTGATGGATATAGATGGAGTCTGAAGGATGTAGATGGAGTCTAAAGGATGTAGATGGAGGCTGATGGATATAGATGGAGTCTGAAGGATGTAGATGAGTCTAAAGGATGTAGATGGAGGCTGATGGATATAGATGGAGTCTGATGGACGTAGATGGAGTCTGATGGACGTAGATGGAGTCTGAAGGATGTAGATGGAGGCTGATGGACGTAGATGGAGTCTGATAGACGTAGATGGAGGCAGATGGACGTAGATGGAGTCTGATGGACGTAGATGGAGGCAGATGGACGTAGATGGAGGCAGATGGACGTAGATGGAGGCAGATGGATGTAAATGGAGGCTGATGGAGGATGAAGTGACTGTTTTATAAAAAAACATTTTTAATCATATTTTCTTAGTTTCTGAAGCTTTAAGTTTAATTTTAAACATAGAAAATGTGATTCATTTGCGATTCAATATTTTAATCGATTGACAGCCCTAAGATAGATATAGATAGCCCTATATATATACCGTAATTTCCGGACTATAAGCCGCGACTTTTGTCACACGCTTTCAACCCTGCGGCTTATGCAATGATGCGGCCAATTTATACATTTTTCTAACGGCCGCCAGGGGCGCTCGAGCAGAAAAGGTAAGAGTGAGACAGGTGGAATATATGTGTCGAGGAAGACGCTAGTTTGGACTATTAAGGTAACTTTGTGCTTTGTGCATGAATAAAATTAGCATGAACAGACCCTCATCATGGAAAATGCTAGAAGAAATGCATATGACGCAGCTTTTAAGTTAAAAGCAATCGAGCTGGCTGATAAAGAAGGAAACAGAGCTGCTGCACGTAAACTTGGCATCAATGAATCAATGGTGAGACGTTGGAAACGGCAGCGGGAAGAACTGGAGCAATGTAAAAAGACGATAAAAGCTTTCAGAGGTAATAAAAGCAGGTGGCCCGAACTGGAAAACATTCTTGAAGACTGGGTGAACACACAGCGAGCAGATGGCCGAGGTGTTTCCACTGTGCAGATCCGACTGAAAGCCAAAACAATCGCCACCAAAAAGAAAATTCAGGATTTCAAAGGAGGACCGTCGTGGTGTCTCAGATTTATGAAACGAAAAGGTCTGTCCATCAGGACACGGACAACTCTGTGTCAGCAACTCCCTCCCGACTACGAGGAACAAGTCGCAAATTTTCACAAATTCATTCAAACAAAGATAGCAGAGAATTCCATCGGACCAGACGACATCATAAATATGGATGAAGTACCTCTGACGTTTGACCTGCCCCTCACTAGGACCGTTAACAAGAAAGGTGAAGCATCTGTCACACTGAAAACAACCGGCCATGAGAGGACGCATTTCACCTGTGTTTTGGGCTGCACTGCATCCGGACTAAAGCTTCCACCAATGGTAATTTTTAAGCGGATTACTATGCCAAAAGAAAACCTCCCGAAAGACATTGTCGTGAAAGTTAACACGAAAGGGTGGATGGTAGAAAGCCTAATGAAGGAATGGTTGACCGAGTGTTACGGCAAGCGACCGGGAGGATTTTTTCATAGAAAAAAAGCATTACTCGTTTTGGACAGCATGAGGGCCCATATTACAGATTCTGTGAAAGCAGCCATCAAGAGGACAAACTCCATTCCAGCTGTGATTCCTGGGGGCACAACAAAGTATTTGCAGCCACTTGACATTAGTGTGAATCGTGCATTTAAAGTGGCACTCCGAGTTGAATGGGAGGCTTGGATGACCAGCGGCGAGAAATCGTTTACCAAAACTGGCCGCATGCGAAGAGCAACCTTTGCACAAGTCTGCCAGTGGATCCTGTCAGCGTGGAGCAGTGTGAAAAAATCCACCATCACCAACGGGTTTCGAAAAGCCGGTCTGCTGCGTGACGGAGAGGACAGCACAAGCTCAGGAGTGAATTTGCCTCAGGATGAGAGTGACACTGAAAGCGACAACGAAAGAGAGACTGAGAAAGTGTGTGGCGAAGTATATCTGAGGCTATTCAAATCCGACACTGAGGAGGAAGACTTCCATGGTTTCAGTGCACAGGAGGAAGATGAAGACGGCTAACAGTGACTTTTATGTTTTTTAACCAGCCCTGTTAGTGCTGTGTTGCTGCTGTGTTACTGCTGTGTTACTGCCGCGTTGCAGGCACTGTTTGGAAAGAAAAGTTAAGGTATGTTATTAAAACTTTGAAAACTCTTTCTGTGTACCGTCTTTCTTTGTAAATATCTCATGTTACAATGTGGGCACCTGCGGCTTATAGACAGGTGCGGCTTATGTATGTACAAAATGTTTTTTCCTTTAAAAATGTACTGGGTGAGGCTTATAATCAGGTGCGCTCTATAGTCCGGAAATTACGGTATATTTAAATAGTGTGTGTGTATATATATATACATATATATATATATATATAGAGAGAGAGAGAGAGAGGTATAGATTTATGGATAAACGTTGTTACTGTTTTCAGAACAGAATTCTCAGTTTGTTTTTAACAGAAACTTTGAGAAGTTGCTGAAGCTTCATATGAAGTTGAGATAAAGCTCCTCTGATCTGTTAACGTCCAGGTTGAACACCTGAAATAGGTGATTAGCAGGTACGTGATGATGTCATCACTGTGTCTTTGTGTAACAGTCCGCCTCTTTGTACGAGCTGACGTCGGAGGTCTTCCTATTGTGACCTCACTTCCTGTTGGAGCAGCCTCGCTGGTTTGTACAGACCCCGACCACGTCGTCCAATCAGAACTCACTCTACTGTCACATGATGTAAAGAGCCAACCACGTCGTCCAATCAGAACTCCCTCTGCTGTCACATGATGAGAACCAACCCAATCATGAGCTAAAGGAGCCTTCCAAACAGGAAGTGCTTTCTACACTACACAATAAAACTGCAGTTTCAGAGGGGTTGGAGTGAATGTTCCAAATCAAAGTCCACTTACAACCTTTTTCCTGTGCTTTCAACCATACCTCCTGGTCTTCATCAGTAGAGTAGGTTGTCACGGAGATGGATCTGTTGATGTTATGATCTAAATCCAGAGAAGTTCTAATGATCGTGTTATTAATGCACTAACTCTACTGATACTTTATGATCAATAATATCAATCAATATCATACTGATTGATTGTTGTGATGTCACTGATAACTGGTTCAGGTCGTAGCACCGACACTCTGAACTCTTCTTCTTCTTCTTCTTCTTCTTCTGTGGTGTGCAGTGAGTCGGCGTGCCGGTTCTACAGCCATCAGATGAAGGGGAAGCACGTCGCCATCAAGAAGATGAACGAGATCCAGAAGAACATCGACGGCTGGGAGGGGAAGGACATCGGCCAGTGCTGCAACGAGTTCATCATGGAGGGCACGCTGACCCGCGTGGGCGCCAAACACGAGCGCCACATCTTCCTGTTCGATGGCCTGATGATCTGTTGCAAGTCCAACCATGGCCCGCCGCGGCTGCCCGGCGCCGGCTCCGCCGCGGAGTACCGGTTGAAAGAAAAGTTCTTCATGCGCAAAGTCCAAATCAACGACAAGGACGACAAGGAGGGCGAGTACCGGCACGCCTTCGAGATCATCCTGAAGGACGGGAACAGCGTGGTGTTCGCTGCCAAGTCTGCGGAGGAGAAGAACGGCTGGATGGCGGCGCTGATCTCGCTGCAGTACCGCAGCACGCTGGAGCGCATGCTGGACTCGGCCATGCTGCGGGAGGAAAAGGAGGAGCAGATGAGGCTGCCGGGCGCCGAGCTGTACCGCTTCGCCGAGCCGGACTCCGACGAGAATGTCGTGTTCGAGGAGAACGTCCAGTCCAAGTCCGGCATCCCCGTCGTCAAGGCAGGGACGGTCCTGAAGCTAATCGAGAGGCTCACCTTCCACATGTACGCAGGTGAGGTGTAATGTCACTGTGACAGCGTGATGTCACCAGGAAGTCAGAGAGGACCTGCAGGTAAGGTGTGATGTCACTGTGACAGCGTGATGTCACTGTGATGCTGTGACGTCACTGTGATGTCATTGTGATGTCATGATAAATTATTGATTATTCTAAATGTTTCAGATTAAACTGAAATGATGGAACTCATATCAGGAACTATCAGAGTTTATTGATAACCCTCTCCTGGTCTGATTGATTGATCAGAAAGTTTATTGATCGTCTGTCCATGTTTCCTCCTTCAGATCCGAACTTCGTCCGGGACCTTCCTGACCACCTACCGGTCCTTCTGTAGACCTCAGGAGCTGCTGGACCTGCTGATGGAGAGGGTGAGGACCAATCACACACTTCACTACAGCCAATCATCCAATCACAGGACAGATCTGTGGTGTCCGTGGTAACCATTCAGTCTACTTCCTGTTTCTGTTATTATATATATATAAAATTATATATATATATATACTATAATATAGTCTAAAATAATATGAACGCTCTGAGTGCTGGTCTCAGGTCTGTGGTGGTGTTCAACTGAAGACAGAGCTGGTCTGGGTGCTGGTCTCAGGTCCGTGTTGTTGTCATCCTCAGGTTCGAGATCCCGGAGCCGAGGCCCAGCGAGGTGGATCAGATGGAGGGAGGAGAGCAGCCGCTCAGCGCAGAACTCAAACGCTTCCGTAAAGAGTTTGTTCAGACCGGTCCAACTCAGGTAGAGAACGACACCTGCTGGAGGGTCCCTACCATGACCTCCTGTATCCTTTCCTAACTACTTCTCCTTGACCTTGATGGAAAACATCATGAGGTCAACAAACCGTTAACGAGGAAAATTCAACCAATAAAATCGATTAACAGACCCTCTAACCCCTACACACTGATAGGGTTAACCCGAAACCCAACCCTACCTCTACCCTACCTCTACCCTAACCCAACTCCTACCCTACCCCTACCCTGTCTCTACCCTAACCCTACCCTATCTCTACCCTTACCCTACCTCTAACCTAACCCTACTCCTACCCTACCTCTACTGTACACACTGATAGGGTTAACCCTACCTCTACCCTAACCCTACTCCACCTCTACCATAATAACCCTACTGCACCTCTACCCTAACCCAACCCTACATCTACCCTACACACTGATAGGGTTAGGGTAGAGATAGGGTTAGGGTCACCATACCTGATCTGATCTGATTAGAGTAGATGTAGGGTTAGGTTTAGGGTTAACCCTATCAGTGTTTAGGGTAAAGGTAGGTTAATCCTATCAGTGTGTAGGGTAAAGGTAGGGGTAGGGTTAGGGTAGAGGTAGGTTTAGGTTTAGGGTTTAACCCTATCAGTGTGTAGGGTAGAGGTAGGGGTTGGGTTCGGGTAGAGATAGGGGTTAGGGTAGAGGGATGGGGTTGGGGTTAGGGGGTAGAGGTAAGGGTTGGTTTAGGGTAGAGGTAGGGTTAACCCTATCAGTGTGTAGGGTAGAGGTAGGTTAGGGAACAGTAGGGTTAGGGTAGAGGTAGGGTTAGGGTAGAGGTAGTGGTAGGGTTAGGTGAGGTAGGGTTGGGTTAGGGTCGAGGTGGAATAGGTTGGGTCGCGGTCGGGGTTTTTCGGGTAGAGGTCGGGTTCGGGTAGCGGTAGGTTTGGGTTCGGGTCGTGGTCGGGTTAGGGTCGGGGCGGGTCGGGTTCGGTCGCAGGTCGGGTTCCGGTCGCGGTCGCGTCGGCGGGGTTCGGGTCGCGGTCGGGTCGGGTTCGGGTCGCCGTTGTGTTCGGGTCGCGGTAGGGTCGAGGTCGGGTTCGGGTTAGGGTTACGGTCGCGGTCGCGTCGGGTAGGGTTGGGGTCGGTCGGGTTCGTGTCGCGGTAGGGTTCGTCGGGTTAGGGTAGCGGTCGCGTTAGGGTCGGGTAGGGGTCGGTTGGGTTAGGTCGCCGTCGGGTAGGGTTCGGGTCGCGGTCGGGTTCCGGTCGCGGTCGGCTCGGCGTCGGGTTCGGTCGCCGTCGCGTTCGGGTCGGGTCGCGGGTCAGGGTTGGGTTCGGGTCGCCGTCGGGTTCGGTCGCGTCGGGTCGGCGTCGGGTTCGGGTCGGGTTCGTGTCGCGGTCGGGTTACGGTCGGGGGACGGGTCGCGGTCTGTTCGGGTCGGGTAGCGGGTCGGGTTGGGTTAGGGTAGAGGTCGGGTTCGGCTCGCTGGTTCGGGTGCGGTCGGGTTCCGGTCGCGGTAGGATACGAGTCGGGTTCGGGTCGCGTCGCGTAGGGTAGGTCGCGGGTTGTTCGGTCGTTCGGGTTCGGGTGCGGTCGGTCGGCGTGGTGTCGGGTTCGGGTCCCGGTCGGGTCGGCGTGGGGTCGCGGTCGGGTGGGGTCGGCGTCGGGTCGCGGTCGGTCGGGTCCCGGTCGGGTCGGCGTCGGGTCGCGTCGGCGTCGGTCGCGGTCCGGTTGGGTTTCGGGTCTCGGTCGGGTCGGGTGGGTCGCGGTCGGGTCGGTCCGGTCGGGTCGGCGTGGGGTCGCGGTCGGTTCGGGTCCCGGTCGGCGTCGGGTCGCGGTAGGGTTGGGTTTCGGGTCGCGGTCGGGTTAGGGTAAAGGTAGGGTTGGTCGTAGCGGCGGGTGCGGGAGGTCGGGTCGGCAGGGTCGCGGTCGGGTTGGGTTTTGGGGCGCGGTTCGGTCCCGGTCGGGTCGGCGTCGTGTCGCCGGGTCTGGTCGGGTTCGGGTCCCGTTATAGTCGGCGTGGGGTCGCGGTAGGGTCCGGGTTCGGGGTCCCGGTCGCGTCGGCGTGTGGGCTGCGTCCGAGATGGGGGTCCTGCGTGTCGGGTCCGGCGATCGGGTCGCAGGGTCGGGTTGGGTTTTCGGGTCGCGTTGGGTTCGGAGGTCGGTTCGGGACGGTCGGTCGGGCGAGGGTTTGGGTTTCGGGTCGCGGTTGGTTTAGGGCAGGTAGGGTTCGGGTAGGGTAGATTGGGTTAGGGTCGAGGTCGGGTAGAGGTAGGGTTGGGTCAGTTGGGTAGGGTTGGAGTCGGGTAGAGGTAGAGTGAGGGGAACCGGTCTGGTCGGACTCGGTCGCGGTCGGGTTGGGTTTTGGGGCGCCGTTCGGTAAAGGTCGGGTCGGAGTCGTGTAGCGGTCGGGTCGGTCGTGTTATACTAGTAGTGGGGTCGCGGTATGGTAGGGTTCGGGTCCAAGGTCGAGTCGGCGTGGGGTCGCGGTCAGGTCGGGAGCCTGCTGAGTCGCGGTAGGGTTGGGTTTCGGGGTGGCGGTTGGGTTCGGGTCGGGTTCGGGTCCCGGTCGGGTCGGGGTCGGGTCGGGTTGGGTTTAGGGTCGCGGTTGGGTTTCGGGCAGCGTAGGGTTCGGGTCGGGTCGCGGTTGGGTTGGGTCGGTTAGGGTCATGTCGGGTCGGGTACGGTCGGGTTGGAGTCGTCGCGGTTGGGTCGGGGCCGGTAGGGTCGGCCTCGGGTCTCGTTTCGGGTCCCGGTCGGGTCGCGTCGTGTCGCGGTCGGGTCGGGTTCGGTGTCCCGGTCTCGTCGGCGTGGGGTCGGTAGTTGGTCGGTTCGGGTTCGGTCGCGTCGCCGTCGGGTTACCGGTCGGGTCGCGTCGGGTCGCGGTCCGGTTGGTTTCGGGTCGCGGTCGGTTCGGCTGCGGGTCGGGGTCGGCGTCGGGTCGGGTCGGCTCGGGTCGCGGTCGGGTTGGGTTCGGGTCTCGGTCGGGTCGGGGTCGGCGTCGGGTCCGCGGTTGGGTTCGGGTCGCGGTCGGGTTCGGGTCCCGTCGCGTCTGCGTGGCGTCGCGTGGTTCGGTCCCGGTCGCGTCGCGTGGCGTCGCGGTCGGTTCGGGTCCGGTCGCGTCGGCGTGGGGTCGGGTCGGGTTCGGGTCCCGGTCGGGTTGGGTTTCGGGTCGCGGTTTGGTAGGTCTCGTCGGCGTGGGTCGAGTAGAGGTTGGGTTTCGGTAGACGTAGGGTTGGGTTTAGGTAGAGGTTGGGTTAGGGTAGAGGTAGAGTAGGAGTGGGGTAGAGGTAGAGGTTGGGTTACAGTAGAGGTAGGGTAGAGGTTGGGTTAGGGTAGAGGTAGGGGTTGGGTTAGGGTAGAGGTAGGGTAGGGTTAGGGTAGGTAGGGTGGGGTAGAGGTAGGGTTGGGTTTAGGGTAGAGGTAGGGTTAAGGTTAACCCTATCAGTGTGTCAGTAGTTTGAGCAGAGAGGAAATGATGAAGCTGCCTTCATTCAATATGAACCAAGTCACCAGCTTCCTGCCGGGTTGTGTTTTTATATAATAATAATAATAAAATATAATAGTAATATATAACAGAGAGAAGAGTATCGTACAACTACCGGACTGATGATGTCATGACCTCAGTGTGATGTCACTGTGATGTTCTTCTTCATGTGACCTCTGATCTCCTCCTGCAGAGTGTTGAATGTGTCGGCACTGGGTGGAGCATCACTTCTACGACTTCGAGAGAGACGCTCACCTGCTGAGACAACTGGAGGAGTTCATCACCTCCGTCAGAGGTACGTACCTGTGTGGTCACCTATCAGTCATCAGTCATAGGTATGTACCTGTGTGATCACCTATCAGTCAGAGGTACGTACCTGTGTGATCACCTATCAGTCATCAGTCAGAGGTACGTACCTGTGTGGTCACCTATCAGTCATCAGTCAGAGGTACGTACCTGTGTGATCACCTGTTTGTGGAGCCGGCTGATAGAAATAAATGATGTCATGTGTTGCAGGTAAGGCGATGAGGAAGTGGGTGGAGTCGATCACTAAGATCATCCAGAGGAAGAAGCAGGTTCAGGTGAGCGCGCCCAGTCACAGCATCACCTTCCAGAACTCTCCTCCTCCCATCGAGTGGCACAGCTGTAAACCAGGAAACAGCGAGCTGTTTGACCTCATGACGCTGCACCCAATCGAGATCGGCCGGCAGCTCACCCTGCTGGAGTCTGACTTCTACAGGTAACAGGTGACCTGTTACCGTCCCTGTGACGACCGTCCTCAGGGCAGTCTCACACACACCTGTCTGTCTCACACCGTCTCACCTGTGTCACCTTTGACCTCCCGCAGGGCGGTGCAGCCGTCGGAGCTGGTCGGCAGCGTCTGGACCAAAGAGGACAAAGAGCTTCACTCACTCCCCCAACCTGCTGAGGATGATCCGCCACACCACCAACCTCACACTGTGGTTGGAGAAGTAAGACCTCGCTGTGACATCACCGACACACCGACACACTAACCTTAGACAGACGTATCAATAACGTGACCTCAAGACTGTCACAACGTACGGCGTTCCCCACTGAACCGTCACCACGTACCGTTCAGTCCAACCGGTACGTCTGACACCAGGTAGACGGACTGTCAGTGTTCTGATCCACTCTGACCTCTGACCTCAGCTCACTGAACCTGTAACTACACCTTCATCGTCATCCTCCAGCTGTTTCACCTGGTCACTGCTCCAGCACTAGTGTGACCCGTTACCTGTCTGACAGCAGGTGTATGTGTGTTCTCTCTGCAGGTGTATCGTAGAAACGGAGAACCTGGAGGAACGAGTCGCCGTCGTGTCTCGGATCATCGAGATCCTGCAGGTCTTTCAGGAACTCAACAATTTCAAACGGTGTTCTGGAGGTCGTCAGCGCCATGAACTCGTCTCCGGTCTACCGACTGGACCACACCTTCGAGGTCAACAGCACCAATACTCCAGATGTTGAGACTGCGTCCTCTCCTCTAGCACTAATACTCCAGATGTTGAGGCCCAGACTGCGACCTCTCCTCTATCACTAATACTCCAGATGTTGAGGCCCAGACTGCATCCTCTCCTCTAGCACTAATACTCCAGATGTTGAGGTCCAGACTGCGACCTCTCCTCCAGCACTAATACTCCAGATGTTGAGGTCCAGACTGCGACCTCTCCTCCAGCACTAATACTCCAGATGTTGAGGTCCAGACTGCGTCCTCTCCTCTAGCACTAATACTCCAGATGTTGAGGCCCAGACTGCGACCTCTCCTCTAGCACTAATACTCCAGATGTTGAGGTCCAGAGTGCGACTCTCCTCCAGCACTAATACTCCAGATGTTAAGGTCCAGACTGCGACCTCTCCTCTAGCACTAATACTCCAGATGTTGAGGCCCAGACTGCGACCTCTCCTCTAGCACTAATACTCCAGATGTTGAGGTCCAGACTGCGTCCTCTCCTCTAGCACTAATACTCCAGATGTTGAGGCCCAGACTGCGACCTCTCCTCTAGCACTAATACTCCAGATGTTGAGGCCCAGAGTGTGACCTCTCCTCCAGCACTAATACTATACTCAGATGTTGAGGCCCAGACTGCGACCTCTCCTCCAGCACTAATACTCCAGATGTTGAGGCCCAGACTGCGTCCTCTCCTCCAGCACTAATACTCCAGATGTTGAGGCCCAGACTGCGACCTCTCCTCCAGCACTAATACTCCAGATGTTGAGGCCCAGACTGCGACCTCTCCTCCAGCACTAATACTCCAGATGTTGAGGTCCAGACTGCGACCTCTCCTCTAGCACTAATACTCCAGATGTTGAGGTCCAGAGTGCGACCTCTCCTCCAGCACTAATACTCCAGATGTTGAGGCCCAGACTGCGACCTCTCCTCTAGCACTAATACTCCAGATGTTGAGGTCCAGACTGCGACCTCTCCTCCAGCACTAATACTCCAGATGTTGAGGTCCAGACTGTGCCCAATCAGAACTGTCGTTACTCCACCCGTCAGTTGACGGTCACATGGGTCTCCACTGATACTGAGGTCCAGACACTCATCAGTAAGAGAAGCTCAGGTGTTACCTATGCTCAGGTGTGTGGTTGTGCAGCTACACTTACCTGTTCACTCAGGTAAACTCTGTATCACTTCGATGATGTTCACAAACACTAAAAATAATCACCTGTTTTTGGTTTCCAGCAGATTCCCAGTCGCCAGAGGAGAATCCTGGAGGAAGCTCACGAGCTGAGTGAAGATCACTACAAGAAGTATTTAGCCAAACTGCGCTCCATCAACCCCCCCTGCGTCCCCTTCTTTGGTACGCTCCGACACACAGTCTGTTTCTAAAGGGGTCAAACATGAAGGGTCAAAGGTTAAAGGTTCTCTCTGTTTGTCAGGAATCTACCTGACCAACATCCTGAAGACGGAGGAGGGGAACCCCGACTCCTGCGCCGACACAGCAAAGATCTGATCAACTTCAGCAAGAGGAGGAAAGTGGCTGAGATCACAGGAGAGATCCAACAGTACCAGAACCAACCGTACTGCCTGAGAGTGGAGGCCGACATCAGGGTCAGTGTGGCGATCGGTACTTCCTGTTCACGTCGACGGCGTTGTGTGTGTGATGTCAGAGGTGTGACGTGTTCTCTGTGTTTGTGGAGCAGAAGTTCTTCGAGAACCTGAACCCGATGGAGGATCTGTCGGAGAAAGACTTCGCTGATCATCTCTTCAACAAATCTCTGGAGATCGAACCTCGAAACGCCCGATCGTTACCTCGATT